>JAATLQ010037914.1:0-68998 GCA_013421005.1 Heliconius erato x Heliconius himera | reverse complement strand
GAAATGGAACTAGACGATAGAATTTTAAAGGTATGTTTTCGGCGGATGATTCGAATAAAAAGTGTATTTTGGAGTCGTTCGTTTTCCTTAATAAGTAGTCAAGGCATCTATATTCTATCTAGCTTGTTTTAGGCGATATCACAACTTGGATGGCCAAATCCTACATTAATTCAAGAAACCGCAATACCGCTTTTATTGGAGGGCAAAGATGTTCTCATGAGGGCAAGAACAGGATCAGGAAAGACAGCAGCATTTACAATACCAGTGATACAAAAAATATTGAACTTAAAAAACTCAAGCACACATCAATGCATCAAATCCCTTATATTATCACCTAGCAAGGAATTATGTGGACAGGTATATTATTATTATTCTAAATGAAAACATTGCGGTCACATTTGTACTGATTGTCTTAATAGAAGAAAGAGATTGAAAATTTTTGAGAGTGCAGAAGAAACAAACAGCTAAAACTCAAAATTAAAAATGATCCTATAGTGCACTTCCTAAAGAGTGGTTTTATAATATCTACATATTTCACTTATCACTTTGTTGACCATCTGACACAACCTTTATAGAGATAGCATGAAAGTATTAAGCTAAAACTTTAATATGAAATATGAAATGCAGGTGTACAATTCCAAAGAGCATGGAAAGAATCAAGCTTCTAAGTCAACAATCAAAATATATGAGCTAAAGGTTACTTCCCATAAACCTACAGTTATGTCATTTGTATATTGTGAGAAATTACAATACAAATACCATTACAAACTTATATTTGTAGTTAATTTCATACCAAGTGAATGTGTACTCTCTGCAAACTTAAATTTGCCAAATTTTATAAGTTGTACTTCCTACAACTAACAATTTTGAAATTGGCGTAGAACACACTTAATCAGTTTTATTTAATCTTTTAATTTCAAATGCTTTATAAAGTTCTTTTTAACAGAACTTTTTGTTCCCAGATAACATCTGTAATAAATGATTTAACATTAAAATGTGCAAGAGAAGTCAGATGTATAGATATTTCATCAAATGGAGACATGCAAATACAGAAGTCGTTGTTAGCTGATAAGCCAGATATTGTAGTAGCAACTCCATCAAGAGCACTTGCACATTTGAAAGCAAGTAGTATGAGATTAAAGGAAGATTTGGCTGTTTTAGTTGTTGATGAAGCTGATTTAGTATTTTCATTTGGTTATGAAGAAGAAATTAAGGAGTTACTTGGGTAAATATGAATATACCATGTTTTGTATCTTAATAGGTTTTAAATATATTATAAATATAAAAAAAATGTTTTATACTTTATCTGCACCTCCACTTTATCTACCAAAGTGGGTAAATGAAAATAATATAATTATCCCAGAAGGGGGATTGATCTCACAGACAACACCAGTCCCTAAGTAAAGTGATGAAAGTGAAAACTTGCAAGTATCTTTTATTGCTGTTTTGAACTATTAAGAAGGGTAATTTTCAATTGCATACATGTTTAAAAAATACATCAATAACTATTCTTTTGAACTTTTGAAAAAATATCATTGAAACTACATTTCTTAGTTTAGTATTTCTTAGTTTTTTTATAGTAGTTCAAAAGAGTGATAAAAACATGCAATATTTCACTTTGGATACATTACCTACGATTGTTGATCGTTATGGAGGATTATTGATAATATTCCAATACCATTACACTAGGGCACAACTAAAGAAATTTTATATTATATATAAACGTATTACATTAATAACGAGAAAAAAAAACTATTTTGCTTTGTGATGTGATATAAAATTTTCTTTTTATGCATATATTAATACTATATATTTATTCCTTAAAATATAAAATATTTTTTCCATGCATTGTATAGATATCTACCTAAAATATACCAAGCAGTGCTTGCCTCCGCCACGCTGTCAGATGATGTGTTGAGTCTCAAGAAAATAGTTCTACGGAATCCAGTAACTTTAAAACTTGAAGAACCAGAACTGGCTCCATCTTCACAGTTACAGCATTACCACCTATTTGCAGAAGAAGATGATAAAGCAGCCATTTTATATGCACTGTTAAAATTGAATCTAATAAGGGGCAAAAGTATAATTTTTGTGAGGACTGTTGATAGATGTTATAAGTGAGTATATTTTCTTTCTTATATAAAAAAAAAAAGTCAGTGTTCCTTCCTGCATGGCAGGATACTGTGAGTAGCGAGTAGTAACTTGTGATTTTGGCTTTGACATAACACGAAGGGATAGGGGAAAATAAAAAATGCTATACAAAACATTATGAGATTAATCGAAGGTGCTGTAGTGTGTGGAAGGCCAAAGTTCAACACTATGTTTCTTGTCTACCATAGCAGTGAAATAAAAATAATTTTAACATAAACATTCTCTGGGAGGGCATTGAATCCATAATTTTTCCCCAATATTAGGTTAGATGTTTTAAATATTACTTATTATTACAAATAATATAAAAAGTGGTGACCATAATCTAGTTAGGATTGTGGTTGTTAAATAAAGTACAATATTGGATTTAATAAACCTAACAAATAGTTTCTGTAGATGAGCGGAATTAAGAGTCTTAAATTTCTTTCTAACACCTTGCAAAATGCTTTATCAGCCGTAATACAAGTAGTTTAGTCCAAACTCGACTGAGATCAATCTTGAGAGTGATAAATATGGGCCATTCTCTAACAAATTCATACATTCATTCTGAAACTAGCTAATTGATTACATCTGCGTCAATTTTTGCAAAAGACACCAACAACATTGCTTTTTTTTGCAAACCACTTATTAAAGAAAATAAATTATATTAGTATATTTAATATATTATATTAGTATATTTAATAGAGTATATTTAAGATAATACTATTTTTTCAAATTAATTATTTAGAAAAAATAACTATATTTTCGTTGCCTTCCTTTGGAAATTTGCGGGTTTGCGAATTTATACTAATATTGATATATTACTTATAGGTTGAAATTATACCTAGAACAGTTTAAAATTGGTTCCTGTGTGCTCAACTCTGAATTACCAGCCGCTGTCAGATGTTTGTCAGTAGAGCAGTTTAACAGGGGAAGATATCAAATCATAGTGGCCTCTGATGAGAAAGCCTTGGAGAAACCTGATGGCGGTTTATTGACAGGGGAGGAAATTGGGGAGAAAAAAAAGGTTGGTTATAAAGTTTTTATTGATTTTAGCTTCATGTTTTGCCCCTAGCAGGGTAGTCGGAGAGAATGGACCAAAATTAATACTGTGTTTTCGGAGATTTCCCCTGCCTCTCTTACCACATACTCTTGCTTTATAAGTGACCTAACCCTAGACTTATTTCAATTTACAATTGATATTAGTAATTTTAATAATTGTAGTAAGTTATGACAATTATATGGCACCCCTATAGATAGAAATGATTTTGTTTACACTGTTTTCCTTAACAGGGTTAAGGAGGAGGAGGAGATATTCACAAAATCCTGTATTTCCAAAAACTTTTTATTCTCAAACTGACCATAAAACACTACAACCACAAATAAAAATTATTGGCTTTAAATAAAAACGGCTCATTACGTTCATACTAAATGATATAGTATGAAAAAAAGGAGTACAAAAGTGCAACTACTATTTTTTTTTTAATTATGTTAGACTTTCAGGCCAGTCGTGGCGCAGAGGCACAAGTGTGTAACTGTAAATGCGACTGGTTTTGGATTCGATGTCCACTTGAGGGAATGAAATATTATATTCATATTTTCATTTGTTCGCTCTGGTGTCGTGGCAAAGCACGGCGTCTTGTTCCGCCACTCACGCCTAAGTCGCTTTGTGTGCGAGATATAACATGAAGCTGATAGTCTGACTTTCAAAGTATAATTGCGATGTAAAAATAACATAAGTACATTTTTTGTTATATTACAGCAAAAATCAAAACGGAAAAAGGATAAAGAATCAGGGGTATCCCGTGGAATCGATTTTCAGCATGTGTCAAATGTTATCAACTTTGATTTTCCGTTGGATATTAATTCTTATGTACACCGTGCTGGACGCACTGCGAGGGGGACTAATCAGGTAATGTAAATTAAGAAAATATAAAAAAAAAACTAGCAGGATTTGAAACCGCACATCTTAGATTACCTTTATCTTTTTGTCTGCATTATACTTTTTTTGTATTATTAAGTAATATATTTTTGTATAATTTTAATTGTTGTGAAGCCAGATACAGCATATTCATTATGTAGTGTTATTTCAACTGGCTATGAATAAGTGAAAACATTTCTTGTTTTTATTTGCTTCACGTATGCCGAACATAGTAGAGTAGGTTGAGAGAACCTGGGAACTTAGCGTTAAGACACTCCATTTTCATAAAGACATTTCTGTTCCCCACGTTCTGCCGAATTTTGGAGGCATTGCGTTTTGAATGGTGGGAACTCAACGCCGCGATCTGTCTCATTAAAAGAGCGAGAAAATGAAAATATCTAATTCTCTCGAGATTCTCATATAGAATTAAATGATCTCGAATGAGAATCGAAACCGCAACCATCGCCATGACTGGCCTCAATAATAATATTAATTACTCTAGTCTAATATAACAAAATAAATAATTAATTTATAATACACACACATACATTCCCACTTGGTTATGATGGCGTCAATTAACATATTTTTTTTATTTTTTAAGGGATCAGTTTTGTCTTTCGTGTCAATAAGAGAAAAACCGTTAATGTATGCTGTAGAAGAACATTTATCTAAAGGATTTAATGGACAACAAGTTATACAGTAAGTTATATTTCTTTATATGTATTTTAAGAAGGTCCCACTAATTTTCTTGCGCCTTCTGGTATGCGATATTAAAAAGTAAAACTTGTTTTAAGCGAAAATATTTTAATTTATATTTTTTTCTTCACTCATCTTACCCATTTAATAGCATAGGGAATAGTGACAAATCACTTCTTCTTTTACATTTTTCACCAAATAGCGTGTTATAGCGCAATATAGCGCAACTATATAGATATTAACTATGTCATCGAAGACGACGGAAGCGAAAACGGAGTGTCTTAACATTGCCTATCCTGCTTCCCTGGTTCCCTCTGCCTATCCTGCTATATATATATATATGATTTTTTTTTATTTTACCATATATTTTATTGTATAACAATTTTTTTTCCAGGAAATACGAGTTCGCACTGGATGAAGTGGAAGGATTTCGCTATAGATCTAGAGACGCGTGGCGCGCCGTTACACGCATCGCTGTACGAGAGGCGCGGTTGAAGGAAATCAAACAGGAACTGCTTAATTGTAAGAAATTACAGGTTTGTGGGTGTTATTTTGTTTTATTGGCTTAAGTTAGAGTCCAGGTGAAGAGGAGTAGTGTTTGTGTGTATGTACAAGCGCTAGTTGTGGTATAAATAGGAGGTTAAGAAGTAAAAATTACATCAAGGAAGAATTATAATTGTTTTTTTGCTCTACTAAAACAAAGCATTCAAATTATTAAGAGTCCTAATATCTACAGGATGTCATAATGTATCTTTGTACTTATTTAAAATCAAAAGCTAAAAGAAGAGGACCATATACACTAACACATACCAATGACTGAACTCTTTAATAAATTTATTAATTTCACATGATGAAAACTATCAAACATAAAACATTGATGAACGACTAATCTTCTCTCTGACAACTATTCCAGAATTTTCTCCCACATCAAAACCTCCATATAATTTACATTTAATCTATATCATACTTTCAGGGATACTTCGAAGAAAATCCAACGGACTTACTAGCATTAAAACGTGATAAAGCACTTCATACTGTACGACTTCAGTCGCAATTGGCTCATGTACCGGAATACCTTCTGCCGGCTGCCCTCAGGAGTGAGGATGTAGAACCTGATGTGGAAGCACCAGTTCCAGTTAAGAAGAGGAAGGTCAACTTCGGTAGTGCTAAACGGCATAAGTATCAAGTGAGTGACTCTTTTTGTATATTGTTTTGTGTTACTACTTAACAGTAGGTTACCAGGTTCCCTCTACTTAATACAAAATACAAAAATTTATAAAATTGTAAAATACTTGGCAAAAGGTATGTCTAATAGATATTTCTTATTATTTGTTTTTCCAGGCGCGACAAAGTGATCCCCTCAAGAGTTTTCAACTAAAGAACTTAAAGAAAACGTCTACCGGAGACACGGATACGTAATATACTGTTAGTATAGCATGGAGGGAATCATTTGCTTAAATAAAGTTATTTTTAATAATAAGAAATTGTTTTTATACAATTGTTATAATAAAGTGTATTGAATGGCAGTCTTTTCTTTGTAGAGTTGATATTGAGTACTAAAATATGGTACTGTGGAAGTGTGATGATATAATATTAAATATGAAGATTATATAATTTGTTTTTTTTTTATTTAATTAATTCTAGGTATAATTGCTGAATATATAAAGGCACACTTTTAACTGAGATCATCTAGTTCTTTATATTATATAGCATGTGAGAGCCATTATTAAACATTATTAAATCTTATTATTAATTAAACATTATTAAATCTTATTATGCGCATGATCTTATCTTAAACATTTAGCGCAGTGTGTTTGGAGTGCAAACGGTGGTTGTGGGAATCAAATCATTCCCCCCACTCAGGGGAATGATTTTATTCAAATTGCCATTTCCCCACTCTGGTAGACAAAAAGTGATGTTGAATTGTACTACCCAACATGCACTATTTCAAAATTTTTTAAATAAGTAAAGGGAAATGGGAATCTTTACAGGATTACTTTGTTGTGTCTCTGTCAAGATCATTAATCTCAAGATTGCGTTGATATATTAATCTGAAATTAATATCGAATATTTAGGTCTACTACCACAGAAAACCAAGCTTCTAAGTCAACGCAATCAGTGGACATGTTTATGTTTTTATCATCATTATATTTTGCATATCATTGTATACATTTACGCCATTGATTTGGGATGTATAGGATTGTTATAGCTAATTAAAAAACTTTAATTTAAATATATGGTTTTCAGACTCTACCATTTTCTACTTTCCCTTTTCTTTTTCTACCGGACTCTACCGTAATATTCATGTTTTTTTCCAATTTCCATTAAGATATACTAAAAAATAAAAATTAAATAAAAAATAGAAATTAACTATTTAAAGGCTGTATGATAGTGTTATCATTGACAAAAAATATAAAAATAGAGATATTTTGACAGTTTATTTTCACCGCCGAAATAAATTAAAATATTTTCGTGTATTTTTTGTTTAAAAAATAATTTTATAAGAAGCCAGAAAATAAAGTAATAATAAATTAGCAAACGATACGATACAACGCCATTTTTCTCGTAAAACATCAACGAAAATGTCACATTTGCTTATAAAAAAATAGAAATATGCGAGTGGACCGCGCAGAACGCAAGTCCGACTACCAAAAATTATGCGCAAAACGTATCCCAAAAGGGATAGTTACAGGCGTCGCGGCTAAACGCAGTGCAATGTTCAGCGCCAGCCCGGGGCAACCGCCTTCCTGATCGCGGTACACCCTGCGCAAGGTTAGTATGTCAATATAGAAAATGTCTGCCCTTTTATACCCGCGCGTGGAAATCTTGCCATCGCGATTTAATTGTTTTATTGTTATTTTGTATAACGACATCTGTTAGGCTAATTTGAATTTTAGTTTTGGTTTTCTTTTTTTTTTGGATAACAACAAGGTTTTATGTTAATGCTTTGAGAGTTTTTGTGAAAAGGGTTATTCAAGTAAAAGTTATCGAAAGTTTCAATTGGTATTTATAGAGAGTATATAAACGTATTTTTTTTGCATTGAATATTTGGCTTTAAAGCTGTGTACTTTAAATCCAAATAGTCTAACTCGGGACAAAGTTTTTATTTAAATTATTATTAATTGTGCCGGAAAAATATTTATATTTCGACTCATCCGAAGAATAATGTTATATTTGCAAAGACACTTCTTTGCTAATAGGACCTTATTCTGCAGATGAGGTCATTTCTATAGAAATGTTAAAATGTAGTTCGATTTCGTCATCCAGTACGCCGTGTTCCATAATGGAAATCAGAAGGTACAGAGTTTCAATATGCAATAAATATAGTTTAGTAATTATAGCTTGTTATGTTTTTAATATAAAAACTACTTAATTATAGTATTAGAATACAATAAAACACCATTCTATAGAAATCTATTTTTTCAAAAATATATTGATTCAAATTGATTTAGAATTTCGTCTCTTTTTCGGCGGTTCTTTGATAACAGTTTTGGAGTCGCTGAATGCCTTCCTCAGTGTATATGCTTGTTGTCGTATGGACACATTTCGAGAAGGTTCTAGTGAAGAGAACGGTCTGCTGAGGTAATATCCGTATGCTCCCATCTCTCTACGCTGCCACGGACTTGCTGTTATCCTAGGGAAAAATGTTTATTAAAATTTTAATTCAATTGAAAATGTTGTGAAAATGATTCTTATAATGATCGATAAATACTTTGCACTTAATTTATTTATTAAAACAAATCATAAGTATATGGGGAACAATAAAAAAAAATGCGAAATTTTCTGTAAATATACGTATCTAAGTATAGAAGAGAAAGAAGAAGTGTATGAACGATTTTTTTTACCATATCATAAGTGGCGGTGTGGCTGGTTTAGGTCTTGTTTGTATATATACAGCAAGGGGCAGAATAGAAAACATCCAGATCATCCACTGTTGCATCAATTTACAACTCTCTTCGTCTTCAATCACTAATGTGTAGCCGTTTTCCTAAATATGATTATTAGTTAGAAAAGCAATTCGCAGTTCGTATCAAATGGAGAGAAAGTTACGTCTTATTATTTATATTTAATGTATCTCCCGCCCTGATCCTTCACTTCCTTTTCAGTTACTAGTGTACAAATAGGCTGATGGATTTCTAGATCGTAACCATGGGTGTGTCTCGAGATATTTTCCAGTGCGTCTTAACTTTTGCTTCGAACCAAATTTTTGCGTTTGAAGGTTTTTTTTCAAAAGGCACCATGTTATTCTGGGCTACGCAGGGCCAACTATACCCTTATTTAATTATGCGTACTTATTTAAATAAGATCTATGATATTTAAGTAATGTTTGTATAAATACACCCGAGACAGAATCGGATAATAATTTTCATCACACTATCAAAAATTGTGAAATGAAAATATTTAAAAAATCTCCCAATAAGCACACTTCTGTAACAAACATACAAGTGTTTGTTCCGAGTATATTTATTTAAAAACAAAATACTCACTGCAGTATAACAATATTCTATGAAGAATTTCGTAACGTTTACAACAATGGCCCAAAAATGAAGACTGTATATTATCATCCAAATGAATAGAAGGTGCTGCAACAAAAGCGTATTTCTTCGGATGATTTTAAAAGCTAATAGGTGTCAAAAGTATGTATACATTCCCAAAACCTCATATTATATATTCACTAGTGACAAATCACTTAGCCTCTTAGGTTTAATGAATAAGTAAATTAAACGGTGGTAGTACATTAAAAATCACAGAGGAAATTGTAGAGTTGCAGTCTTAATCTTAGTTAATTCCACATTACATTAGTCTACACAGAGATTTTTTTTTTATAATATTAAAAAAATATATAACTGAATCTTTCTAGTTATATAGGTGATCCTTCTCGTTATCATTATCTTTTTCTCATAACGCGAAGAAAAAAAATTAAAATTTTATGTAAAATTGTAAATCAATATTATCCTTATACCTGTATAATCAGTTCCCATATCGGCACGCGTCTGAACATAAACCTTCTAAACATGACTGATATGATGCGATGTGCGAGCGCAGCAGACCCTACTGACCATAGAAACGTTGGTATTGTAGACAAGTAGGTTTCACCACATTTCGCACTAATTAGTAACTGAAAAATATATAGTAATTGATATACCTAAGCACTTACTTTTTTTTACTAGCTTCACGCTTTATCCCTAGCGGGGTAGTCAGAGAGAACAGAGCGCCAAACGCTACGGTCTCTACATACCTCTTTCGCCTCGTCCACTGTCATCAACCTCTTCATACACGCCCTTCGGGGGGTCCTCATGCTTTTTACGTGAGACAAATACAAAAAATGCAGGGTATAATTGAGGCCAGTCGCGGTGCAGGAGCACAAGCGTGCGACTATAAGCACAGCAGGCTGTGGGTTTCATTTCTTGATGATGATTTCCCCCACTCCACACGCAATGCCTCCGAATTCGGTGAAAAGTGGCGAACGGAAGTGTCTTAGCACTAGGCTCTGGATTTGGTTGTCAATTTTACCTATACATTAAAATTAAACGTACCTATACCTGTGAAGTAATTCGGGGAATGGAAGTGTCTTATAAATATAGAAGCGTTAGCAAATACTACTAGACTGTACTACCTGGCTGGCTTAAGCAAAAGAATTTTAAATAATATACAGTCCAATTGACAACCTTCTTTTCTTACAGAAGTCGGTTAAGAAAGATGAAAACTCTCTAAATACCTCTATACTTCCCTTTTTGATATAATTCAAAACATTCCAATACCACATCCCAGACAGTGTTACATAGGAAATACACATCATAAAAACAAATTAATAATTTTACGGTTTCATTGCTGTGTGCTTTATATAAAAAAAATATAGGATTTTATATTATACTGTATGTAATGCTATGACATGGCCGTCACGTTTCGTATGACGTCGTTTACGTCTTTGACGTCACATTGACAAATAATATATTTTTTAATCATCTGCATTGTGCGTTTTAAGTGCCGAAAGCTCAACTAACGTGTCTTGATTTGTGGATCATTTAAGATGTCACTAATGCTGTGGTTTCTTATTCTAATGTCCTTTAATTTATATTTATAAAATACTACCTACTGCTAAATGAATTCGGCGAAAAGTTGGGAACAGAGTGTCTTAACACTAAGTTCCCTCTGCCCTGCTGTGTGCGGGATACAGCGTGAAGCTGATTTTTTTTAGTAATACTATATAGTTACATGCGGCTTCGTCCGTGTGATCAAATGCAAATAACTAAAAGTTGTGTATAATATTTGACGTAGTCTATGCCCGATGCAACTTGGAGCTCACATCCATGGGCGATGATTCTATAGTTCTTCGATAAATGAAGTATCCAATACAAAAATGTTTTTTTCTATTCGAACGAGTAGCTCCTGAATAAACGTGTTGTACCAAAAAGTAAAGATATAGAAAAAAAGTATAGATTTTTGTCTTCATGATCCTAATGGGGAAATAGAATCTGAAGAACACAATAAAATGTCACTAGACTTTAGCATTTACTCGATTCATTGTATAATGCGTGAGATAGAGTTGAAGTATAAGAAAATTTGATGCACACATACGCTTTAATTAATCATTTTTCTATAAAATAACAAGTAAATCACAAATTATATCTCTATATGTTTATTAAAAATTTAAATAAAAAAATATATTTTTACATATTTATATTAACAATAACATCATGTATAAATGGGGTATGTATCAAATATCCAAGATGGTCGATAATCAGAGTAGGCGCTCCTTCGGCACGACGGAGCCAGAAGCGCACTTCCGGGCGTTCGGCGCACCATTGCACGAACATCGGGTTTCCTGTACCAGAACATAATATTGTCACAGGCCGTGGTATTGAAGCAAGAAGGCACATTGTCTGACTATAAAGGCGACGGTTGTACGTTCCGTCCCCAACTGAGGAAAGTTTTTATTAAATTTTTTTTATAAAAAAAGTCATTCAAAAGTCTTGAAAATTTGGGCCATGCGTTGGGTTGATGCGATGTGGGAACAGGGTATTTAATATTAGGTTCACTTTGTGTACCCTGCTCGGTGACAAAAAGTGCAATGAAGCTTTACTTTACAAGTGCAGTTGGAAAGAAAATAATGAAAAGTAAGAAAAAATTCTAATAAAACCGTATCTGCTTGTTGGTTCATCGGCAGTACCTACTGTAATTAAATTTAAAATATGAAGATCACCGTAATATATCTTCTGAGTTGCGCCACCGCGTGTACGGTAGTCTCGCTGGGCTGGCGGAGCACGCGCGCGCACACTGTCGGAGTCGAGAGGGACACTGAGAGGGGCGTGCAGAGGGACTGGGACTGGGAGGCGAGGGGTGCCCACGACACGCTGGTCGCTCCTCGGATCTCCACCGACGAGTGCTTCGGGGGTGCGATCTCACTCTAGGTTGCAATTGTATTACTATAGTGGGTTATTGGTTTTGGTTATCTGATTGTTTGTTTAGTCTAGACTTTCTGGGGTTGAAGAGCTTTAGAAAGTTTAGTGATGTCTTTTGTATATTCTTATGGTTTTCAGTCGTTTTTGTTTTTTGGGTAGCGGAACTCAACGCTGTCTTTAATATAAACATGAACCATGGCATTTTCATAAATTGCAAATAAAAAAATACTTGTAAGTAAATTCAATTCAAGCATTTAAATAATTTGCATCACTTACAACTCTTAGCAATAAAGAACTATACTGGGTCTTTAAGCCACTATAATCTCTTTGAATGTACAAAATTATATCAAATAATGTAACTACACGAAAACAATACAATAAATGTTAGTTTACGTTTGCACGTCACTAGGCGGGCTGGTGTAGTTCCTGAGTCGTCGGTGTATGGAACCTACGAAGCTGTTCACTTTCTGCATGGTGGTGTGAACACCGTTGGAGGCGCGTTGGTGTAGTTCGGTTTGCCTAAACAGATAGTCACACAAACTTAATAAAACTAATTTTACACTAAATTAATAAAACAAAATCATGTAAATTTGAGTGAAAAAGGACCAAAAAGATACGGACACTGGCAAGACGGAAAAATCTTTAGAAGCGGTAAACTTCGGGTTCAGACTGACTGGAATCCACCAGTCCAACGCAGATTTCACAAAAAATATATATCAAAATAAAACATTTAACATTACCAACCACTGTTCCAAATACGGCATATTGAAACGTCTGCAGTAATGCTTCCTGACATAGTCCGCGTAACAGAGGGAGAGAAACCAGCACACCGTGATGTGGATCTGAGGTTGCTGCTGCTTGAGGAACCTGGTTAAAGGTCCTATAGGTAATACTTCGGACTTGCCGAGGAGACCCGCTGTTGTCATTTCTAGGAGCATGCTTGGACTCTGTTGAGTAAGGTTTAATATTTTTTTTTTCCATTAGTTAAGTGTCTTATAATTCACTTCTTTGTGTGGATATAAACAAAATAATTATAGTTATTTAAGTAGATATATTTTTCTATTGGACATTAAGTGCTTTGATTATTACAATAGTATTTTCCTATCAAACATAAAAAATAAAAATAAGAAGTCACGAATTCATATGTTTCATAAGTTAATGACTTTTTTAAATAAAAGTAATAGTCGCAACAATAACTCACGTCTCTAATGAGCGTGTCCAGATAGTACTGAAAGAATCGCATGGAGCACACCCATAGATGTATCATCAGCGCTAGCATTCCGACGACCATGGTTGACTGTTGGGGTGTTAAAATGAATGCTCTATTATTTAATTGTAAATAAATAAATCAGCTCCACGCTGTATCCCGCCCACAGTAGGGTAGGCAGAGGGAACCTAATGTAAGACATTCCGTTCCACACTTTCTGCCGAATTCTGAAGGCATTGCGTGTTAAGTGGCAAAATTCAACGCCGCGCTTTGCCTCGACACTAGAGCGAGGAAATGAAAATGTAAATTTAAGTAAATATTTCATCTCCTCGAGTGGGGATCGAACCCACAACCAGTCGGTTTTACAGTCACACTTTGTGCCGCTGCGTCACGACTGGCCTCTTTATTTTGATACTTTATAAAAAGTATAAACTCGCAGACAACCCGTGGATGTCACGTATGAAATGTTTTTACTTTTCCCAACTCAATCCGCTATGTTTTGAATTGGGCAGTTAGTGGAGAGAAAGAAGAGAGTGTCTGGTTACTTATTTTAAATTCTCTGTACTCTACTATATATACCTAGAAGCGAAGTTAAAACATCAAAAACTAACTATAAGAGTCTTCTCCATCACCGACACTTGGAGGCGATCGCCAGGTAGGAACACTGTCGCCTGCAGCTCGTTGTAAAGGAAGAGGGCGGCGGCGCTCGCGAACACCACGGTCGGGCCCATCCCCCACGCCTCGCCGTTGCAACTCAACCATTTCACTATGGACTCTATTTGGATTTCGTATAGATTCTGTGAAGTTATGGTTTTTTTTATAGTAATAATTGAATTAAAACTGTGTCTTTCTTCAATTTGTTTAATAGATAAAAAGTATATTATTAATAAATTAGTACATTAAAAATATAGCCCATATAGGTCGCAGGTGCATATGATTCTAAATACAACGGTTGTGAGTTCATGGCCCTCTATGTTGAACGATTTATTTTTTATTTTCTTCGATCTGGAAACCAGACAAAACGCAGCGTAGAGTTCCGTTTTATTCCACTATTGTTTCCCTATAGTACTATGGTTTGGCAATTTCTTTGGGCTGGGCCCATATCGACAAGATTAATTTTCTTAATAAATGAATTTTGTATTAAAATAGGCGCTATTTCATTGTGAACACGATAAAATATAAACATTCAACTTGCAATATTTTCTAATAAATAAAAGAAAAGAAATAGTGATTTATCACTACATTCATGATTCACTCAATATATAGATGTCTAAGGTCCTGTCTTCAATCATATATAAAGTTTCGCAATGTATATTTGAGCTTACGGTTTTTTCCGCCATGTACGCGATGGTGAGACGATATACCAATGTTCTGTAACATTTTCACTTATAAATTTTTACACATTTTTTCGAATTTCATTCAATATATTTTATTTAAGCGAAACATTTTGATTATGTCAAAGAGACAACTGGCTATGGTAGAGATGTCGAAACTAGATGGTTTATTAATGTTGATGTTAAAACCTTTTTGATTTATTAATATAAAAAAGTAAAGCAGACGCGGCACAACAGCCCAGCTAATTTGTTAACGCAAGGGCTATGGATTCGATTTACACGCCTTCACTCCGCTTCGTATCGCACGGTATTAAGTTAGTGTCGTAACTCTACACACAATGTCTCGAAAATTGAGCGGTGTGTGGGGAGTGTCTTTTAACACTATGTTACCCTCTGCTTAAACTGCTATATGCGGGAAAAAAATAAAATGAAAACAAAAAATCTCTTCGATGTGCAAAAAGTGTGAAGCTACATTAATAATAATAATTAGGTCTTTTTACTAGACGTTAAACTTTAAAAAAATGTCGTTGGCAGCATAATGTTTATATTATAAGGTATATTTAATATTTATGGAAGTGGGAAAAATAAAATAAAATCTTATGTATATACAAATGTTCAGACGGACCTGTAATGGCTGACACAGGCCACATCTATTCATTTGTTTTTTTTTATTCTAAATTCTAACATCAAATAACGTTATATATTCACTACATATTACATTCATCCTACAGATAACCTAATATTATATAAAAATAAATAATACATAAAATATTTTTCAAATTATGGCAACATTGTGGGTATATGAACTTTTGATTTTATACAAAAACATTTAGCACACACGTTAAGCATTAGGAATATCTAGCATATAACAATATTTATCTTTTTAAATATAGCTACTTATAACAGGGTTATAGAACACATATAGCTTAAGGCTTTCTAATATTTTTATTATTATTCTTTATTCCTAATATTATTTTACGAATTATAGATTATATATGTAGAATATTGGCATATAATATGAAATAAATATTCTAAATCTATTCAATATATTTAATTTAGCGACATGTTTTTTCGAATAAAATCTAAAATTATGAATATTTGATTATATAGAAATTATTTAGGTAACAACTTTGCTATCTAACATTTAATATTATTATAACATCACTACAAACATCACGTATAGTTCTACTGATTATAATCGTAATTATATATGACTAAAGCAATTATATTGTACTACATCGTTTTTACAGCTATATTGATATTATTTACAATTTATAGCATTTTCACACCCATTGCCCTCGGGTGTAGAAATGCTTATGCTTATATCAAATAAAAAAAACACCAATTAAATATCAAATAGACACAATAGTAACACAATATATAAATTATATTATAGTCCGATCAGCATTTTTTTTTCTTATTTACAAATATACATCTAACATTCTTGTACACTATGAGATTAAAGTTTTTACCTATGCTCCGACTATATTAGGTTTTAAGACTCGTATTTATAAAGCACTCAACTGTGAGACCGATCTTGAGATGTCGTTTTAGTAGTTTATAAATGAAACAGCATCTCAAGATCGCTGTCAAGATTGATCTCGGAGTTAGGAGCGATTTATAAATACGGATATAAGTTTGACTTAACTATTTTGCTATCTTATATTGAATATATTTTTAATATTACTTTATATAGCCATTTGAGACCCGCGAGATTATTTATTATCTATTTTGCAATAAACATACGTATTATTTCTATATATTTTTTCTAGGAAATTTTAACACTCACGCTATATTGTGCGAATAAACGACTTGCCCTAACTAACTTACATTCACTAATGTTTGCGAATAACGATTTACTACGATATTAGAATAAGTATATAATAAATTTATAGAAGCTTCTATTATAAAGCTTAATTATAGAGCAAACTTTTTCACTAAATACCTTTTTATATAAGGTAGTGTTGCCAGATAATATTATTTAACTATTTTCGTACGTATATGATGAATATTTTAATATATTTTTAATTATATTACTAAAGTAAATGTCTATACAAGCCATTCAATAGTGGGTGGTTTAGTTTCTAATGGGTTATTGTAAGATTTATATGTGTGGATTGGTCACAGACTGCATAGGGCTTGGTCTGATGGCGGTATTGAAGTCTCCACTGGTCGTTTCATTGCTTTGATGCGCTAGAAATAGAAAGGGTCGTATGTAAGTACGAAACTTAGTACGAAATTTTAATAATTATAATCGTGTAAAAACTTTTTTTTTTACGTTTAAATGAGTAAACATTAAAGGACTACTGAGACTATATTAACTTTTTGTAATTTTTGGTTGAATTTTACAAATATTAAGTTTTTTAGCTTCACGCTGTATCCCGCATACCGATATTGTGAGTAGAAGGGAAAAATTTAAAGAAAATGCAAAGAAAAGATGCATTTTTTTTAGTGGAAAAATCACAGAGCCTAATCTAATGTAAGCTATTGAAAAATCTGCGTTGTAACATTTAATAAAATCAAAGCATCTATATTAAAAATATAAATTACTCACATTAGTAAAACTCCCGGGCGTAATACAGAACTTGTACACGATATACACTGGTATACAGGACACGGTGGTGCCCGTCATGATCCAGCCCACTTGGATGGACCAGCGCGGATAGTTGTACTCGCCTCCCAGCATCTCCTCGTGGGCCAGTACGGAGAACACGAATAAGACTAGCAGGAATACGGGGCTGTAAGGCAATTTTTGAAAGTGTTATGTTCTTAAAATCAAATAAATAAATCAGCTTCACGCTGTATCCCGCACACAGCAGGGAGGCAGGGGAAATCTAATGTAAAGACACTGCGTTCCCCACTTTCTGCCGAATTCTAGAGGCATTGCGTGTTGTGTGGCAGAACTCAACGCCGCGCTTAACCTCGACACCAGACCGATGAAATGGAAATATAAATTTAAGTAAATATTTTATCTCCTCGAGTGGGGAACGAACCCACAACCAGTCGGATTTACAGTCACACTTCGTGCCGCTGCGCTACGACTGGCCTCAAATATGTTGTTAAGATTTGATATTTAATTGTATACTTAAATACATGATGTATGGAGTTAGAAAATAATAGATGGAACTCAGTGGAAGAACATTCTATTTAAAGGACAACATAACTCATAATTGTTATCAGTACAATCTTAATACGTATTTTTAATATAAATATTTCTTCAACTTGTATTCTTAATCCATTTTATTAATATATAATTGAAGTAGATTAGAAAATAAAGTTCCTTATCTAAATTACCTAATATAAGACCAGCAAGCTCTCCAGAACCACCCAGGCGTATGACCCAACATGCTTCTCACATCTTCTGAGAATCTGTCCACGCCGTATACCCAGCAGACACCAGCAGCTTCAGCGAAAACCACGAAGAGGATGGCTAGCCCTGGACCATACACGTTCAGGAGATCTACTAGGTATACGCCTCCCTGGATGTGTTTGTATTATTTAAAACCTTTTATAAATTATCTCTCGTGATACTAAGCCCTAACGTACGTAGCGTACTTTGTTTAACCAGATGGCAGTAACAGCTACACCTATTATAAATAATTTCAGAACTAAAATTTGGATTCACAAATATGCCTGTGCCTTTTTTTTAGCAGTGTAAGCGGAGGTAACTTAGATATTTAGTATTAAGACACTCTGTTCTGATTATATCACTTCCGTTTTCTAATTTCCGCCGAATTGAATTGTCAATGGTATAATTTAATTATTACATAAACTGGCAATTACCTTGCATTACATTCAATATATAATAATTCCATACATTTTTATCCTGTAAATATTCTTGAACAGTATAATAAGCTAGGAAGTAAAGCTTATAGAAAATATAAAATATTTCTTTATCTCGAGTTCGAGTGGGAATCGAATCCACAACCTATCATGCTTACAGTCGCACGTTTGTGCTCCTGCACCGCGACTTTATAAGTATTCAATGTAATCTTTCATTCATCTGTACTTGACAAGGAGAAAAGTTCAAAGTCGTAAAGTAAAGGATAATGGTCTTTTAATTCATACTTTAACTTGACAAATACTTTAACAAAGATACGATGTCTATACATTTCTTAAATGTTTTAAACTTAAATCTTTTTATATTTATGTATACCAAGTATACACATAAAACGTAAAAAAAATCATAAAACTCTCTAATAAAAAAAATTATTAAAAAAAAACATCCTTAGACACGTGTATAAAGTTGTCAAATTTCACTAATAATTTAATTAAATATCTATTAAGCTTAATAGCATTATCACACACTTTACTTCGTGCTCTCATGGGAATGTACACCGCACTTTATTCAACCGAAGAAATATTACTATTTAAATAAGAGATCAATAAATATATAACAAGGTGACGTGCCTCTATGATTTCTCTGCTTAATTCATCATACAAAAACAAAACAAAAAGGATAAGGATAAACAAAACATTAATTTCAATACATTCTTATCCACAAGTGGTTCGGAGGAGCCCTACATACGTACATACAAATATATAAGTAAGTACTAGTACCCTGGCCACTATACGCTAGGTCATCCCCCTAAGTGAATGATGAATTATGCAACGGAATACATTCTCGCCTCAGATAACACGGTGATATATAGAATATATTTAATGCATTTGTTCAGATTACTACTGGCTTTCTTTTTCTGGATATCAAGAAAAAAGATAAGTTGATTGACGCTTCTGTGGTGCAGTGAGGCAGCATTTGGTTGTAATTCTGATGATTGTAACTTCGATTTCCATTCGGAACACTCCACTTTATAGGTTAATATACTGCGAAGTTTCTTAACTTTACGGTCTGCTCAATTGTTTTTACTTTTATAGTAAAATATTGATATTTGAAAAGTTAATATTTGAAAAGAGTGCTAGGCAATGTATGACGAGTGATATTTACTGAAAGTAGGTAATATGTGAAAGTTTGATAAGCCTCAACCTTTCAAAGTAAATGTCGGCAACGATATTGAAAATTCTAAAATATTCATTACAGACCAGATATAGGCGTAGTTGAAACATCAGTGATTGAGCACGGTTTTAGTGAATTTGAATCACATCTTTTTTAGAATTTCGTGCCTTTTAAGAGAAAAAGGAACCATTATAAGGTCACTTCGTTGTCCGTCTGTCTGTCTGTTTGTTAAGAGCTTTTATCTCAGGTTAGAGATGTCAAGTTGAAATTCAAAACATTTACTTAAATCTATGGTCTCTTGATTTCCTGAAATCATATGTCTACACTTACGTAAATAAAAGATATGGCCGTTGATATCGCAAAAAATGCGTATTCCGGTTGACCTAGGATTATGAAATTTGGCAGATCGCAAATACAGGTTTTTCTTTAATCATTTCATATTCTCTAAATGTTTTGAGTTGAGAGTCGAGTAAGAACGGTTAAAGACACCCATAATTCTGCAGTAACTTTTATAATTTTGTTATTAATTGATATTATTCTTCAATAAGAGGGTAATATAATTAATTTTATATGATGTGTGCTTGTCCTAGAAGACTTAGGACGCCTAGGTTTACTATGAGTCACCTAACGACCCTGACTTGCAAGATCACATTATAAATAGCTAAATATGGTGACAGTGTAAATTACCCATTTTTTAAAATAGATATGACTATATTTAACTCTTGGTTAAATATAAATTGAGAGCTAAATATATCCTATATAGAATGTTACCTTAAGGCATAGATGTGTACTTATTTTTAAGCAGGTTCTCGCTTTTTCGCGCACAGCAGTGTATAACAGAGGGAACCTAGTTTTAAGACACACAGCTTCCCACTTTTCTCAGAATTTTCGAGGTTCCGATACAACACTTGGAGACCGACAAAGAGACACGGTTTCAAAATCCGCTGCGTAAAATTTTGTTATACGTTTTATTAAAAATAATTATTTCCTAATTGGAATAACGCAAATTGGAAAAATATTAAAAAATAGTATATACTTACGTAAGTAGTAGTGGGTAGAGCGCAAATATATATAAAGAGTAGCAAAAAAGCAACAAATATCTCGCGATGGCGGCCGAGAGCTCGTGGGTACTCGTCACATAAAGCTGTGGTAACAGCTTCTAACCCTGTATTCAAAATGTATATTATACGACATATTATCATTATAATTTAAGTAAAAAAGCAATTTTTTTAAATATTAATAAAATTGTCTTTTTTATGGTTTATAACGTAAGGCTCATTAGTAGTTTTAAATAATATGAATATTACAATTTTTTATATGAATTAATGTAGTAATTTCATGTAAAATATGTATAAATTACAGAATTTAAAAAATAATAACAAAATCACGATAAAGATTCACGTAATAATTTTGAAACAGCCTATATAAGTATATATGTATCTATATATAAAATACCTCCAAAAGTGCTATCAAGTCCCAGGGTAATAAGCATAAGAAAGAATATTATAGCCCAGAAAACTGATCCCGTCATAGTTGCTATAGCTTCGGGATACACGATGAATACAAGCCCTGGTCCTTCGAGCCCTACTTCTTCTATACTCTTGTTTTGTACGTGTGCCATATATCTAAAACATATTAAAAATATAATTATATATTTATAATAAAAAAAGGAAAAACATAAGTAACGTTCTTTTTAAACGTCACGTGGTATAACAGGTAAGATAGAGGAAACCTAGGTGTTAAGGAACTTCATATTACACACGCCGCTTAAATTTCAACACATTACGTTTTGAAAAGAGGAAAGTCGGGCTTTGTCTTGTTACTAGAGAAGGAAATGAAAAGAATTCATTGTCGCTGCTTCACAATGATGTATAGGAAACGTGTGTGAACAAAACTAAATAACTTGAAAAGATAAAAATTCTGTAACACAAATTTCGGTAACATTTTTACATTTAAATTCTTGATTTTTGCTAGGCCCTGCATGTATTTTTTTTTAAAAGACTTACCCCAAAACCGAAAAGATAACGAATCCCGCGAGGAAACTGGTAAGGCAGTTGATAGAAGAGGTAATGATGGCATCACGATAACAATTATTATTGAACTTGTTGTAACTGGATAAAGCGAGTAGAGTGCCGAAGCCGGGTCCCAGAGAAAAGAAGATTTGAGATGCTGCGTCTATCCATACCTGTCATATAATTATAAAGATACTCTTAAGACAATTTCTTTGATATGTTTGAAGTACATTTCTTTTTTTTTAATTTAATGGGAACAAAAAGTGGAAGGAAGAATAATGGACTAAATCTGAATTCCTATATTGTAAAAAAAATGACATCCACGACGATTTTTAGTTTTTCGTACTTAGCACATGCTTAATACAACAGCTGAACTTATCAATCAATTTTTTGGTAATAGATTTGTGTGATCGTCTTGGAATTGGAAGGAATTTCGTAAATATAATTTAGTTCACTCGCCATTCTAGAAACATGTTTAAGAATTGACATGTTTTCATTTATAGGATATTCTACATATAAGGTGCCTAAATTACCTTAGAATTTTGTAACTTATGCCATTCAGGAGTAAGATAGTATCGTATGCCTTCAGTAGCGCCGGGCAGCGTCACCCCTCTCGCAAGTAGGATCAGAAGAACTGCGTATGGAGCTAATGCTGTCACCCAAACCACCTGGTGTAGGGCATTCGTTAATTAGGGACAATTATAAGTAATGCTATTAATATTTTGAGGTTATTACATTTCTAAATCTAATTGTGCATTAAATACGACTTTTTTTGTTATTTTTTTAGCTTCACGCTGTAACTAGCATATAATAGGGTTGGCAGAGGAAACCTGGGAACCTTCTATTCTTCACTTTCCGCCAAATTCAGGAGGCATTGCATGATAAGTGGCGGAATTTAGTTGAAATTGTACGTTTATTTTGCCGTTTTTTATCTCGTTTTGTATGATTTTTTATGATGTACTCGCCTGGTCATTGTTACATCTAGATTTAATTCTGTATACTAAGTATTTTTATTCTCTGATGTGAAAAAAAATTGATGGAACAATAAATAAATAAATAAAATATTAATAGGTGATTTTGTAGTCTAGGTAAGTTGGAGACAATTTCGTAACACTACTATATTTTCTTACTTATTTATTTGTTAGATAAAATATGTAAATTTTAAATATATTTCAGAATTTAAATAAAGTCTACTAAATTTATAAAAATACAGCCTACAGTTTATATAATATTAAAATTACCTTTCCAGCGCTCCTAACGCCTTTCCAAAGAGAGAAGTAAACCAAGACGAATACTCCGAAGACGCATAAAGCGAGTGAAGGTTTGATCGGGCCCATGTCGTCTAGACCGTTAGATCTTTGCTGTTCTAACACGTTTCGCCTGTATTATTATAAAATAGTGAGTTTATTAGCTAAAATCCTTTACGAAATAATATTTAACCGTAATATTGATAAATATATGAGATTACTAAGAGATTTATATAACATTTTCATAATAATTTGAACAAAAATTTTAAATCTGATAAATTCTTTACATTCTTATGTTAATTTTCATAATATGGGAACTTTAGGGTTATACGTGTAAATAGAGGGTTTAAAAAACTAAATCTCATCAAAAGCATTTTAAAATATTATAAAAAAATAAAAAAATATATACTTAGTAGTTTTTTTGAAAAAAATCTTAAATGTTAAAAATATTTTTAAAAGAATCCTTAAACATACTCAAAGAACTCCTTAGCGGGCGTCGTAGCATTGGGATTGATCTGCGGCGACGTGACCGGCATGCACAGTGGTGTGTTCCACTCGTTATCACAACTGGTCCAGGGTAGGACAGAGTTGATGGACGCCAGAGAAGCCACAAGGTAGTATACCGCCCATCCGATGATAGTGTTGTAGTACATGCCCATGTAGATGTCTATCATGCATATTGCATAGCCTACTCCTGTGGACAATGGTTTGTTTATTTAAAATTAATGATTAGAGTTAAAGGTTAAGTTATTTTATTTTGGTTTAGGAACACATATGTAGTTATTAGTTAGGTCCTTAGGTATCACTTAGATAAGAGTGGAAACCAAAGGATATTTCACTATATTTGAGCTTGATGTGGTGCAGAGACGCGACGGTTATAGGTCCGATTCCTAACCGAGGGAATGAATGATTTTCATTTCAACACTTCAAAAACAAAGCCGTTCCGCCAATCAACAGACAAAATCTCAAAAATTAGGCGGAAAGAGAAACACAAGTCACTAAAGCACATTTATTTACGCAAACATTGAAAATATAACCCTTGCAATCGAAACGATAACTCGATAAACAATTTAAATAACAGTTCTAAATCAAATTTTAGCATAAATATATCAAAACTCGCTCTGTAGCTTCATCGAATCAAATGACAGCAACAAATCGAATAGGATTCATTCAGAAGTGATGAACGTTTAAAATGAAATTAGTGTTGAGACGTAAACTTTAATATTGAATGAACGACATCTGCTATCCAAGTTTCTGATATATACGAATATACGAATATATACACAGAATAAATCTAATTGGCTTAGATTTTAGATGTAGCTTCTTGATTTGGTGATCTGTAATAACTTATTTGATAAGATAATCTGATGTCTTCATGTTCCGTAAGTCGTATATTGAATTTTAGTTTGTTATTGTTAGTTTATGTTATTTTTTTGTCGTATATTTAATTTTAGTTTTTGTCTTGTTAGTTTATATATTTTTTTACTTTTTTACATTTTAAAGTGTTACTACAAACCTATAAAAGGAAAGCACTGTATTAGAAAACTTATAAAAAATTTAACGTAGCGAGATTTAAACACATGTCTCTTGGAAATTTTCTTTCTTTTGTTTTATTATTTTCCATTTTCAGCTCTACCTTTTTCAGATAGAAAACTTAAAGTTAATTCAAGCCGTCTTCAAGTTTTTTTGTCAAATTAGATATTGCGTAATACTGGTGTCGCGGTAAAGCGCGGCGTTGAGTTCTGACACTCAACACGCAATGCCTCCAGAATTCGGCAGAAAGTGATGAACGGAGTTTCTTAACACTAGGTTCCCTCTGCCTACCCTGCTGTGTGCGGGTTACAGCAAGAAGATATAAAAAAAACTTAAATTTTTATCCAAATCAAACCCATGCTCTCCAAAACGAGGAAATGTACAAGCTTGTATAAATTTTTCGATATCGTTATATCTTAACAATTAAATGTTATTTTTTCTTACTATTGATAAACAAATATAATATTTTCATATACCCAACGCAAAACATATTCTGATAAGGTCGATCGAGGAAAGCTCGATTGCTCGCGATAAGCGAACGAGGGGATGATGCATGGGGTGTTGATAAGACCTATATGCTGCCTGCCTAATAAAATTACGTGAATATATACATATATGCATTTGTAGTGGTTAAGGCGCAGTATTCATTGTATACGTGACGGTTGTGTGTACAATTCCCATTCAGGGGAATTAATTATTTCCATTTCCTCGCTCTAGTAACACAAAAACAAAGCAAAAATATATATATTTTAATGTACACTACATAAAATCGCAACCAATAGTCAATATATTAAGAATATAACAAAAAAAAATACATGAGAGGCCCGTAGTGGAGCAGGGGCACAAAATGTGACTGTAAAATCGACTGGTTGTGTGTTCGTTCTCCACTCGATGGAATGAAATATTTATTTACATTTCTTCGCTCTGGTGTCGAGGCAAAGCGCGGCGTTAAGTTTCGCCACTCAATTCGCAATGCCTCCAGAACTTGGCGGCTACTGTGTGCGCAATACAGCGTTAAGCAGATTTATAACAAAAAAACAACAAGAAGCAACTTTTAAAGATTTCATAAAATTATCGAAATCTCCCTAGCGATATCTCAGATTGGTCAAATTATTGTGTACCATTGTGATTCTTTTATAATACGGCTACGACGGCACGAGCGGTGAAGTTTTTCCAACTTCCCTAACTTTTATTTACACGAACTTCTAAGGAAATACTCCTTTTTAATAACGCAGTGTTTGTTCGTTTAAATACCATTTCAACATATTATAATGTCCATTTGGTGCAACAATGACATATTTGTACTTTATCAAAAAGTAAATTATTACTTGATACGCAATCAAAGTTTGTAAATTTTCTTTCTGCATATATTGACATATTCTTTAATTTGATTTAAAAAATATTGCAATTTTAAGCCAGTCGTGGCACAGGGGCACAAAGTGTGACTGTAAAACGGACTGGTTGTGGGTTCGATCCCCACTCGAGGAGATATAATATTAATTTAAAGTTATATTTCTATTTCTTTGCTCTGGTGTCGAGGCAAAGCGTGGCGTTGAGTTCTACCATTCAACACGCAATGCCTCCAGAATCCGGCAGTAAGTGTGGAACGGAGTGTCTTAACACTAGGTTCCCTCTGCCTACCCTGCATTGTGCGGGATACAGCGTGAAGCTGATTTTAAGATGCAATTTTCTCATTGTAGCATCAAATGAGTGATAAAACTTTTATGGTATATTTAATACACATAAGTATTTTTTAGTTAAATTAAATATTGCCACCCAGGCGCCAGTTCTTTTAAATAATAAAATTAAACCTGTTTATCTGCCCAAATATAAATTTGAATTTTCTTTTAATTGTCAACTATACAAGCTACATACAAATTACATTCGCCAGGATATATTTTTTTCGTTTAAATGTCTTTATTATTGAGAATTCGTTAGAACTTCAATTCTGTGGTCGGAATGTAGCAAATGACCCTCGGCGAGAGCTGCTCAAATATTTGCAAAGAGATTTGGCGTCGTCTCTACAGAGTACAGGGTCTTAAAGGAGATTTAACGTAAGAAGTATTTAACTTTTATTATAAAATCTGATGATTATATTGAAATAATGAGATAAGACTAGTCGCAGGGGCACATGTGTGCGACTGTAATCACAACAGGTTGTGGGTTCGATTTCCACTCGAGGAAATGAAACGTTTAATAATTTTATTTCCTTGCTCTGGTAACGAGGAAAGTCACGGCGTTGAGTTCGGTGGACAGTGGGGAGTTGTAGTTCGATTCCCATTCGAAAGAATGTTATTATCTAAAATATTCTTGTCCTTCGATCTATCCAGATGGATGGACTGAAGTGCTTTATGGAATTTAACCAAGCATCCTGCATTTGTATGAATGGGCTTAAAAATTGAAATCAAAGTGACATGTCACTACATTATTCTCTCTCTCTACATTTAACTAAATATAAGAAAAAAAAACAAGCCATTTTTTCAAAGAAAACAGCGTAGTTTCTTCAAAGTGCATATAAATATTTATAAAAATCAAACGCTTCTAGTGTCAGGGAGGGGGGTTTCATACATTTTAATTCGTATCTGGGTCCGTTCCACCATTTCTCTTGTCTCGGTAAAAGCATTGCCTCTGTATATTTATAAAGGCCGCTCGTTAAGGCCGACGAAACGAATTGATTCGACATCTTTTACTGTGTGCTGAAGTATTTAAGGAACTGCTGTGAAGGATACACTCGAAAGAGCGGTTTGGTGTGTGGTTTTTTTTAAAATCTGTTTTGTCTGTTTTCTGGTTTACTTTACTTAAATTTTATATTTTTAATTGTGTTTCCTTTATTTTTTTGATAGGAGTTATGATGTAGATAGTAATAAAGAATTTTGCTTTTTTACTGTTCTTCTTTCTTTCAGTTTCACGGTTTTTTCTGCGCACAAGGTGTAGACAGAGGGAACCTGGTGTCAAGACACTCCATCCCAAATTTCGAGATATAATAGGAACAGAAAAATTTATTCCCGATTGAATGAAACATTCGAATACAACATCATCACGTCAACCATCATTTTTACAGACGCTGTTCCTTTGTTTACCTATCTAACACCGTACAAATATCACAAATAGAGAAGACGAAATATTTTTTGTATTAAAAAAAATAAACTTAGAAGATTTCTGATTTGTGTAAAGCAGGCAATTTGAAAATAACAGGTGTCTCACGGGACGAAGGTACCGCATCGTCACTTAGCACGAATAATACCAAATTGATATTTTTTTTATTTTTTATTAAAAGAATACTGACAACAGATTTTGAATAATATCTTGTTTTTTTTTTAATATATTGATTGGTGAATATTACAATATTTCTCCTCAGACGTAACAGATATGTATTGTGTATTAATCAAGTTCCATCAAACGTACTGACTAATTAATCTTTTTTCTTTTCCATATAAATTGATATGATCAACTTAGGATAGTATTATTCAAAAAGTACTACCCAAGTTAAAAAAGTCGTATGGTTGAATATAAATAGATATTCATAATTGTATATTATGAATATCTATTTATTTAATAGATATTTATCCATATTATTAAATTAAGCTACTAACGCTCAATATTAATAACCTATCTCCAATGTCTATCCAATCTCTAGATTAGATAAATATATGAAACAATCTAAGATTGACGTTTGAGATAGGTTATTAATATTGGGCGTAAATATGTATTGCCAGGATAATAAAAAAAAATACATTAAAAAAGTAAAAAGTACAAAAAAATACACTAAATGGATTTTTTATTATTATAAAATATGCTAATGTTTTAAAGTTGGAGCTTATTCATTTAAACAAACTAATCGCGGTAAGTACTAGTTTGAATTAAAAAAATATTTTTGTATTAAATAGTCCATTTATCGAGAAACGCTACTCTGTAGAATATATTTCTTCACGTTAATCGTGTCGATTTAACTGTATTATGACTAGAGTTACCTAAAGCACTCAGAATGTATCAAGCCGTACGTAAAATTTAGTAAAATGTATTTTGCTGATATTAAATTATATTTTACCTTTCAAAGCCGGACAAATTCTTTTCCACAACGTCAAACAACCACACCGATGGTATTGTCCCAGAGCGAGCTCCATGAAGAAGAGAGGGAGACCGCCGAAGAGGAGCATCACACAGTAGGGGATGAGGAAGGCACCTGCCATAAATAAACAACTCATAATAACCTTTTTTTTTAAATATTTGCCTTATATTAAGGAGTATTTATGTACTTCATTTTTTTCAAGTAGTAAATACGTTAGTATTCATTATTACTAATAATAAAACTATTATAATGTTTATAATAGATATAAATTAAACTTAAATTAAGTAAATGTAAATAAACCTTAAGTTAACTAGAAGGGAACCCGATTTTTTTATAAAATTCCGTAAGTTTTGTACTTTGTTAGTGTATTCAGAATGAAATAAAAATGAAATATTTTTTTATTTATTATTCTATTTAATCTTGTGCTACTTTAAATACAAATTATCTTATTAAAATACTTGACGTACCACCACCATTCTGGTAACAGATGTAAGGGAACCGCCACACATTGCCGAGGTCGACAGCGAAACCAACTACCGCCAACAGAAACTCCGCCTTCTTCGCCCACGTCTCGCGTTGCCGCTCAGGGGTGAGGGACACCACGATAGATCGAGTTTTCTGGCTCTATGACAAGAAAACAATATTTATATTTATTTACTTATAAAGTAATATCCGATTCAGTTTTACTTTTATAGGTAAATGTTTCGATTTGTATGGGGATGTAATAAAATATTGCTTTTTCTTGAACTAGCGTGGGCAAATGCTTATCGGCTGTTTTAGATATAAAAATTCTATGAAATGAAATTAATGGATATAAAATTTATAACAAGTTAATTTTGTTAAATTATGGATTTTAGCATAAAGTATGCTAAGGCAACATGTCATTCAAAAACATGTAAACTTATATATATTCAAATAAGATTTGAACCTATAGCCATCATGCTAGTCATACATAGAATTAGAATACTACTTTAAGTATTACATACGTTGTTAGGCGGCGGTAGCGGTGGCAGCGCCGGGGCGGGCGCGGCCGGCGACTCCGGCGGCGGCATCTCCTCGCAATCGCCGTTCCGCCGCTCCGGCCCAGGGCTCTCGCCCTGTGGAATTGACATTTGTTTTAGCTTCACGTTGTATCCCGCATATAGCAGGCTAGGTAGAGGCAGCTTAGTGCTAAGACACTCCGTTTTCCCGTACACTGTCCAAAATTTCCTCCGCCACGCCGCATTTTATAATGTACCAGTAAAGACGTTGAAGTAATAAAATATTTGTTTATTATTAAGTATTTTTATTATCTTATAGACCCTCTATATTAATAATATAATTAATTGTTAGGGTATTCTACCCTACATTTTAAAAGATGGGGGCATAGAGTCTATGGTTACTTTCTCTTGATGAATCAATCTTGGTTTTTTGTTAAAATTATATTGAGAATTTCAAAATATATTTTTTATGCATACTATAATATACTTTTTATTAATTTACAAGAAACCGTAGTAGGATATTTTTTCTATAATTTTTCTTTTTAAAGAATCAATTATTTTTATTTCGATAAGTAAAAAATATTTAAGTTAACAAATTTGTGTGTTCAAACAGGATAGACGGATCTGCAAATAAAAATAATAAAGTAATCCTTCGCTACCGGAGACGGATGGAAAAAAAATCGTTCAAATTTAAAATAAAGAGATTTTAAAATAAATAAACAAAATATAACTAAATAAAACAATTTAATAAAACATAATATTTATTTCATACATTAAATTACAACTGAGTGAATCTTTTTTAGGAATAGCTGTAGATAAGAGCCTACAAGAGCTATAGTAATTTTAACTTAATTTTTGACAGTGTAAACGAGAACAATTAATCTCGTGTGAGAATCGAACCCACAACCGTTCAGTTTAAATAAATCAACATAAACAAAAACCAGAATTCGGCAGAAAGTGGGGAACGGAGTGTCTTAACACTAGGTTCCCTCTGCCTACCCTGCTGTGTGCGGGATACAGCGTGAAGCTGATTTATTTATATTTATTTAAACAAAATCAAAATAAACGAAATAAAACGATTCAATTAAACACAATATTTATTACGTCTATTAAGTACTAATGAGTAAATCGTTAGATGTAAAAGAGCCGTCGTGTTAAGAAGCAAGTGGAAGTAATGAAAACGGACGTGTTGAGAGTGCTATAAATCGAATACTTTTATGTTTGGATTGATCTTAAGCCGATAGTAATGTTTAATTAAGACAATCTGTAACGGTTCCAGGTTCTATTAAGAGTTTCGTATCTCAAAAGAAATAGAAGAAATAGAAGCCTTGTGGCATCAATTTGTTGCTCGTCTTTCTATCTTTTTTATCTGTCTGTCTAGACGTGGGTGGAAGAGAAATTCGGAGGAGGCTATAAATTTGTAGGGTATATATGTTTTATTTTATAAACTCGATTTTATTTTACAAATTGGCGTGTAAATATAGTAAATATATATAAACTGTAAAATAGTTTCCTCCTGTACTTTAGTTCGTTAATAGCTTTTTTTATTATACAGCCTCGTACGCACATTCTTCACTTAGACCTTGTATGGTAAAATTCTATATCTTTAAACAAAAATAATAAATGGAAATAATTAGAAAAAAAAAAATATCATAAATATAAATATGTATCGATACCATCGTAGCGCAGCGGTACGGCGTCTGACTGTAAAAGTGACGGTTGGGAGTCCGAATCCATAAATGAATTATTTTCTTTTCCTCGCTTTGATAAGAAAACACATCACCAAAACTCAACACACAGTGTCAGAAATATTGACCGAAAAGTGGGGAGCAAGTATTTCAACACTAGGTTCTACCTATTGTGCTATATCGGGTACACAGTGTGAGGCCAAAGAAATACATGTAAAAAAAAAGTAATGAAGAACACAATAAAACTGTTGTGGCTGATTATGTAGCAGTGCTACGATCGTAGACTCTATTTTAAATAAACCGTACTTGCAAATTTAGTAGATAACAGTAGAAAGAAATAAGAAACAACTATACTTAACTACTAAAAGAACAAAATATTAAACTCTGTTATAACCTCACAACCATCGCTTGTAAGAGACGTAGCTATAACTAAGCCGCAGCGGCGTTAAACACTGCTGTTATAAAAGGAATTCCTTTGTAAAATATCAAGAGATAAAACAAATTTCCAGTAAGCAACTTTCTGGGGGCACATTTTATGACCTCTTCAAATGTTATTGTCAATAAAACGACTGAAATTCTTTAAAGCTTACGTTTAAATACACGCGTGGTACAATATTGCTTAGATTAGCATAGATTATGTTACTATAGTGAAATTGTGTTAAACCAACATTGTCATAGTGCCGAGGACGTCGTGGCGCAGTGGCAGCGCGACGGTTGTGGTTTCGATTCACACTCAAGGAAATGGTAATATTTTTATCATTTTCATATCCCCGCTCTGGTACGCAAAGAGCGACGCTGGATTTTGCCACAAATCGCGCAATATCTTAAAAATTTGGTGGGAAGTGGGAACCGCAGTGGCTTAGCCCTAGGTTCCCTCTGCCTACCCCGCTATGTGCGAAGTACAATGTGAAGCTAAAGATACAATACAATTTTTTTTATGCTAGAGAATTTGTTTGTAATATGAAAACCTAACCCAATGCCGCACTTTATGCAACCAGACCGTAAGTATCTATAGTAGGGAAATGATAATAATTCATAAGGGAATTCATTAAGGGACATTATATGATTCCCCCGAGTGGTGATCTAACGTATAACCCACTTAACTTAGCACCCCACTGCGCCACGAGGGCAAGACGTATTATACTATTAACATTCATATATTTTACTTTATTTTTTTCACTAATAACTCTTTAGATAATAATCTCACGGCTCGTACAAAATATATCACAGATTATAAAGATATAATTTTAAATAAAAATTCAATGAATAAATTTAAAAACTTGACCAAAAATCAATTTGACAAGACAAATAAAAGATACTTCTTTCTATATTTAAATTCATTTACCTTAAACAAATTTGAAATTAGAGAGAACGTGCTGGCGCAGGTACAAGAGCGACGGCGTGTAAACGTGACCGTTGTGGGTTTGATTCCCATTCGGGGGAATGAAATTAATAAATATTTACATATCCCCGCTCTGGTGAAGAGAAAACAACAATGCAGTAAAGCAGTGAAGTTGAAATAAAATTTATTTTTTAGTAAGTAGTAGTAAGTCCCTTTAGTGTTACACTTATCAAGCCTTGATTACATGACCAGACCAGCTCGACGATATATAAAATATATATTATATGTAATTGTATTGTCGTAAACTACGTATTACTGTCAATTTTCTTAATTATACAAGTGGTTTCAGTTAAGTCAATTCAGTTTTTTTGATTTATAGTATACCTTAAAAATGGTGTAAAATGCGGGTATTTTTGAGTAAAAAAATATTTAAATTTATCACAATATTTGTTAGTTCTCTATCAAACAATATGTCAACTGAGCCACAAAAGTATCATATGCAACCATTAAGCAAAGCATCATTAAAATTTTACTGTACACATGTAAACATGTTTTGTTTAACTACAGCAACATAGCTCTGTCAAACACAATTTGCGTTGGTCCAAGTTAGCCAAAATAGGAAAAAAACGTTTCACGCTGTATCCCGCAAATAGCAGGGTAGATAGAGGGATTCTAGTGTGAGATACTATGTTTCCCATCAAGTGGAACTCAACTTTACGTTTTGTCTTGTTACCGGGGTGCGAATTTGAAAATAATTTATTTTCTTGAGTTCGACCCCACACTCGTCGCATTTACAGTCAAAGGCTGTCTTACTATGGTACGGTGGCACCTAAGCCTAGTAATCCTTAACTAAATGCTGATTTTAAATCAGCTTCACGTTGTATCCCGCACACAACAGGGTAGGCAGAGGGAATCTAGTGTTAAGACACTCCGTTCCTAATTTTCCGCCAAATTCGGGAGGTAATACATGTTGAGTGGCGAAACACAATCCCGAGCTTGGCTTCGACACAAGAGCTGAGAAATGAAAATATAAATTTAAATATTTTTTGTCATTACCTCGAATGGGGATCGAACTCACAACCAGTCGATTTTACAGTCACACTTTGTACCCCTGTACCACGACTGGCCTGAGATTAAATATTAGCCAATAGTTCATAATTATACTATAACTCCAGCTAAACAGTTCTAAGACCTTAGTAAAGTCTAGCTAAAAATAAATTTTATAAAATTCAGCTTAAAGCTTCTAACTTGAACCACTTGTCGTGCCTATCCCAGTAATGTAAAGCTGTATTCGCAAGGTCAGTAAAGGCATGCACCGGCATACCGCTGTAAAATAGCACGCCGTGTTTGTGACCCCGTCCGTACCTGAGACGGTCATCACTATATATAAAATAATAATCGTTTATGTTATCTGTTCGTTGTTGTGATTTGGGAGAAAGTTATGGATTCGATTATAGGTGTGGAATAAGTTTAAAATATTCAGGTTAAAACAGAGGGAACCTAGAGATTTTTCCCCGCTCAATTTTTCGAGACACTGCGTGAGTTTATCTTATTACCAGAGCGAAGAAAATGAAAATGATTCCTTAGCATTTCTTCGAGTGGAAATCAAACTCTCATATTTATTTAAATCGCTGAGAAAATAATTTTATTTTTTTTTTCGTTTTCTAAATCTGCTTAAGCAAAGTACGTAGTTGGGTTCTATCAAGCAACACGGAATGTCTCTAAAAAGCACAAAATGTAAAGAACAATGTCTTAATACTGGCTTCTTACCATTTTTTTCCTACTGTATGGATAGAAGTAGGTTTAATACCTTAACCACTAGGTATATATAGTGTTATAATTAGTACAGGTAACATCTCATTTCAAGTTGAATACACTTGCTAACAACGTTTCAAGTTTGGTCACCTATCAGAAGATTGCCCTACATTTCCGATATTACAGCTTATAGCACTCAGTTTATATAGCTATCTATATACAGTCAAAAGAATTACTACGCAATATGAACAGTTTAATGATTTTTTTTATGAACAATTAATACCAAAATTATCGATACATTTTACTTTTGCATAAATCATAAGCGTAAAAATAATGATATAATCTGTTCTGACGAACTTAATCATTGCAGTATTATATTTGTAATAAATATCCCAGACTGTGACCTTCCACTTTCGGGTTCCATCATTGACTTCTTGTTCCTATCGCATATAAAGTAATTCTAAGCATATTCCTGGTCAGTTCGGTGGTAAGTCTAAAGTTAGTTTATTTATTTATTATATTTATTTAAAAAATAAATATAATAACAAAATATTTTTTGCCCTAATATCGATATAGGCATAGAAACGAGAGTCATGATAACTTATTCACTACTTTCAATCAGACTTTAACGCATTTAGTGTTGACTTGAGAAACTCAAGGCTTCGCTTTATCATATCAAAGCGGAAAAATTGTAAAATGAGCTTCACACTGTCTGTAGCGTTTCGCGCTCCTTACTGTCTGACTACGCCGTTAGGGGTACAGCGTGAAGCTAGATTAGTATAAACTAGATACAAAAAGATACAACGAAGCGAAAGTGAAGCTATCACGTTGTATCTTTTTGAGGCGAAACTCAACGCCGCGCATTGTCTTTACACCAGAGCAAAGAAATGAAAATATGTATTAATTTTAATTAATATTTTATTCCCTCGAGTGGGAATGGAACCCACAACCAATCGCGTTTACCGCCACACACTTGTGCCCCTGCGCCACGACTCAAATAAAAAATAAAATGAAATTTAACATTTTTTCAAGCGAAGATTGAACTCACGACCGTTACGCTTACTTTAAGAGGTTGTTCTATTGGTCACGATGGCGTCTGTAGTAATATTATAAAGCTGAAGAGTTTATTTGTTTGTACGGGCTAATCTATGTAACTACTAGTTTGAATTTTTATTTTTTGTGTTGGATAGTCCATTAACCGATATAACCGACCACCGGGCGAATTCGTGAGTAAAGGCCAGCCAGTGTTTTAGTTTTCAGCTTCACGCTGAATCCCGCACACAACAGGGTAGGAAGAGGGAACCTAGTAGATACTCCGCTCCTCATTTTTCACTGAATTCGGGAGGCATTGCATGTTAAGTGACGGAAATCAAAGCCGCGCTTTGCCTCTATACCAGAGCGATGAGATGAAAATATTCAAAATTTAATTTCCTCGAGTGGGGATCAAGTCTTCAAACACACAACCAGTTGCGTTTACAGTCAGATATTTGTGCCCCTGCACCATGAGGCCTGGCCTGGCCTCAAGGCTAAAAAAAGAAAAATAAGATAAATAAGAAAAATAAAAATAAGATAAATAAGATAAATATTCTCCCCAGAAGAAATCATAACCATTTTGTTCAAATATCTACATAGAAAAATAGGAACTTAAAAAATATTAAACAAAGAAAGAATGAAAACAAGAAACTTAAAAGAAGCTTAAATTTGATAACGACTACTTTAGTTAAGAAATGTAGTATTATAATACAATTGCTAACAAGGCAACGGTTTCAAGAAATATTTTATTTGTATAAATTAATATTAAATAGAGGTCTTCGTGTAGAGGCGACGGTAGTTGGTTTGATTTCCACAACTGGGAATAATTTATTTTCCTTTTCTTGCTCTAGAATGAAGATAAAGCGCAGTTTTTAGTTCCGCCAATCAATACCCGAAAATTGGGCGTTGCGGAGCGAAAGTAGTGTTTAACACTAGGTTCCCTTTGCCCACCTCGCTATATGCGGAATATAGCGTGAAGTAAAAAAAAAGTTAATACGAATTTTATCTAAAAGGGAACTCTAAGAGCAGTTGTCAAGGTCTCCGTCAGAATTCCTCGCATATTTCACTTTGTTTGCAGTTCTGTCGTTAAAATTACTTGTTTACTTTAGGCCTTCAAAGGTTTTCGCGCGGTTGAAATATTTTTTTTCCTTCTTGTGAAAAAAAAATTAGAATTTTTCATTATAAAAAATAAACGCGTTCCTTACTTTTTTTTCACTTTGTACTCAATGGGATTGCTTAAATTTATGTTTCAGTTAGTTTCTAAATAAAGTTAGAAAAAAAAATTACCACGTCTGAAATTTTTTTATAATATTCATGATTTTGTAGATAAAAAATCAGCTTCACGCTGTATCCCGCACACATCAGGGTAGGCAGAGGGAACTTAGTGTTAAGACACACCGTTGCCCACTTTCCGTCGAGTTACGGAGGCATTGCGTGTTGAGTGGCGGAACTTAACGCCGCGCTTTTGCCTCGACACCAGGGCGAAGAAATAAAAATATAGATGTAAGTAAATATTTTATCTCCTCGAGTGGGGATCGAACTCACAATCAGTCGTTTTTATAGTCACACTCTGTGCCCCTGCGGCACAACTGGCCTCTTTTGTATATCTTTATTTTGTAGATCTTTACTAATATTACAGCTGAAGCGTTTGTTTGTTAAATGCATCAATCTCAGAACTTACTGGTGTCGAATAAAAATATATATTTGTAATGAATAGTGAAACAGCAGCTAAAGTTTAATTTAATTATAAAAACGATAACTAAGTATGTCAGCGATTTAACGTTAACTTAAAAGAATCATTTTTTGAAGTATATAAATATTCCATGTGTAGCAGAGTAGGCAGAGGGAACCTGGCAAACTAGTGTTAAAACAATTTCGCACACTTCCCATTGGTAGACGATAATATTATAAATATAAACGTTTCTGTTTGAGGTCAGTCGTGAGCTCGTGGCTCAGGGGAACAAGCGTGTGACTGTAAGCACGACTGATTGTGGGTTCGATTCTCACTCGAGAAAATAAAATATTTGAATTAATTAACGTAACTCTAGTAAAGAGACAAAGCGCGTCGTTGAGTTCCGCTACTCAAAATGCAAAGAGTTCTGAACTCTGAGGAAATTGAGGAATGTCTTAATGGCAATGGAGTGTTTTAACACAAAGTTCCCGAATACAGCGTAAAGCTTAAAAACGATCCAAAAAAGCAAAACGCCTCGTATAGCAAAGTAGGCAAAACGAAGTAGAAACCAAGTTTTAAGACGCACTGTCCTTTAATGTCGTAATCTTTTCATAAAGTGCGAAAAACACATTTGGAAAAGAAAATCAACAAGCTATTCTAAACCCGAGTACAAGTTTAAATAAATAAAAAATCATTGCCATAGCAAACGTGCCCATTCGCGTGTCACAACGACACAACGACGTCATATTATAATTAATGTATAGATTTCATTTTTTTATGTTTGTGTAAAGTTAATATAAAACAGTTACTTTTTCAATAAAATTAAACTTCAAAATTATATATTGTGGCGAAGTGTCTTGTCAGATGATTTGACGTAGTAAGATATTTCACCCTTCTGGTAAGAAAAAGTACTGCGTTGAGTTCTGCCACTCGACAATAAAAATCAAGAATTCTATTATTATAAACAGACTGCGACGGTTATGGGTTCAAATCAAGTTTAGGACAAAATTTTACTTTACGACGAATGTTTATTTCAAACTAGTCGGTAGTTATATTGCAGTAAGAATACGAGTATATGCATGCTAGTTGTCACCCGCAACTTTGTTTTGAGTTAAGACGTAAAATATAAAAACTCTGTTTTTCCCTATTAAAATAAGAATTTCGGGAAATCCTTTTTTAAACGGAAGATTTTGTCACCCGTTTGAATACGAGACATTGCTTGTTGAATGGCGGAACTCAACGCTGTAATTTATCTTATCAGAACCGAGAAGTCTCTGCCAAATGTTGTTTTTAATTTTCGTAGCAAATGAGTAGTAATAATGTAGGTTCGACTAATATGTAAATACATAAACAAGTTAATTTTACGTCAACGAACTCATGTAGATTTTATGACCTACGTACTGAGTTAATTTAAGCGTTTGCTAAATAATCAAATCCGCCCAAAGTCAAAAAGAAGCAAACCTTAGTACTTTAGTATATGACAATCGTAGGCTTTAATAGTTGTCTATTGAAAAATATTGAGACCGCAAGAAAAAACACTTTGTAACCCCAGAATCCCTGGGAAAAAATGTGAAGCTGAAAAATATTTCTAATGCATTTATTAAAATGTTTCCATACACAGTGAAGTGACAAGAAATAAAATAAGTGCTTTTTCATTACCTCTATAACTCTTCTTTATAAATTTCATAGGAAAAAGAAAAATATTTTTTCTCATAAAATCTAAACTAAAACAAGCAAACGTTTTAATTACTGTATTTGTTTCAACTCGAACCGCGGGAAATTTAAAACTGGAACTTTTACAGAACGAGCTTTAGCATAAAGAATACGATGCCTATAAAACTAAGACTAAGAAATTGTAAGAAGACTTTTTTATTTCTTTCTGAGACTTTTATACTTTTCTATTTGTAATTTTTAATATAAATAAATAAATAAAAAATATTATATTGTTTACTGTCTAACTGTAATCACAACGATAATATAATCTAAAACCTAAATGATATCTACAGCCTTACTCTATATCGTACATAAGTATATAGAGCAGGCAAAAGGCACCTAGAGTAAGGACACTCTATTTTCAATTCCCGCTTTCTTTCGCCTATTGTATGTTGAGCGGTGGAACTTAACTTCGCGTTTATACAGAAACTACACCACCAGAACCAGAAGTTTATACAAAAAGCTTAGGTTTTTTATATACAAAATATATTTAAAACAACAAAAATCTAAGAACAAATTGTTTGAACATTACCCTTTCTTACTCTGACAAAAAAAAACAAAATTAATTATATTACCTTATGTTTAAGTAGACGTCAGCGTTCCGGGGACAAGAAGCTCATGTCGAATCGTAGGAGATGCGTCATTCTTGAATACGTGTTGCTCTCGCGGTGCCTCCAGAGGAACTGAGCAACCTGTACAGCATCAGGTCCCTTGGTGGGGTGGGCGTGGCGCCACGCCTCTCGCAACAAGTTACTGCCTCGCGAATTTATCTACAGGTTAAGGTATTTTTACACTATGCTCAAATTGGTTGTTTTTGGAAAATTTGGATGCATTTATTGCTGGAGTCTAATCGATTTTGGTTAGGTAATTGTTTTATTGACATTACTAAAATAGTTCTAACGTTTCTGCCCGCGAAATTTGTAAATTTTCAATAAGATAGCTCATAGGAATTTCAACATAGCGAGATAAGATTATATGGCTTAGTGGTCGGAGTACTTGGATGAATTCCAACGGGTTCTTCAAATCCGATAAAGAAATCAGGATCTGAATAATGGAACTCAACAAAGTTTTTTAGCAAACCAGAGTCTTATATAATTTATAGCTCCGAGCACATTCTACACCAATTGTAGCACTTGGTGTAGAATAGCGTGTTATTTATATTTTATTTTTAATCTTTACATTTTTGAAGCTTAAAACCAGTATATCTTAGACAAGAATTTTAGCTTAAAATAAATAATGTATTTTCAATATTCACCACTTATTCTATTCCTATTTCTGAAACTACTTCAAAACCGAGAATCGAATGAGTTACTCTCATTAATATTACGAAAGAACATTGAATACTCGCCCTAACACATAAACTAAGGCAGCAGACACGCCTCCCGTGTGATTTTTCCAGATTGAACCAATCTATTTACCTCACCCGATGATCGATGCCAGCAATCAACTGGTGGTACTTAGGTATATATGTATATATAGAAAAGCTATAGAATTTATACTTATGTTAAGATGGTATTGTATTACTAGAATATATATATTATTGTATAAAATTAGGATTTTTAGGCCTTTTTAATAATGTGTATTGAATTACTGTAAGCTGACACCAACCAGGCCAGTTTGATTGTAAGCGTGATTCTTTTAACACGCAGTGTCTTGAAAATATAGTGGCAAGCAGGGAATGCAGTGTCTTAACACTACATTCCTTCTGCTACACAACTGGGTTATTTCACACATAACTAATAAGTTATGTGTGAAGCTGGTAAGAATAACTGAAAATAAGCGAAAAAAAAAATGGCATCTGCCAAAATATATAAATCAAAATGACCTTAGTAAACCTCACAACTCTCCACTCTTAGATAGAAAAAATCAGTAGTGGAATATAAAATAAATCGCCACGTTTAATTTAAGTAGAACAGACAAATATATGGGAACAGAAAATTAAGAAATTCAATTTGATCCATTCAATCCATTGTGTGGTGTGGTGTAGTTACAATAATATGATATCGTGAGTTGGTCTGATGATGGAGCCAAGACTTGAAAAGTTCATCTTTTCCGGGTTTACTTGTAAACCAGTCAAATCGAGGCACATGTAATTTATAACTCTAAACACATACATTCTATAGCACTCTTACCACTTGGCGTAGAAAAACGTGTTTTTAATTTTTTTGAGCTACGTACTTTATTTATTTTGATACGTTATATGAAGATGAAAAGCGTATTGATCGAACGCTATGATTGTAGGTGGGATATGACAGTGTAAATATGCTCCGTTTTTGTTATACTAAAAAGTCCGACGGAGAATTGAATTACGTCGCTGTGTACGACTTCGACGACGGAAAAGAAGGAACAGAGCGACTTTACTTATTTAAAAATCTCTTCTTATTGATTTTTTTCTGGCTTTACGCTAAATCCCGTTTATAGTACTAGGGTAGGCAAAGAAAACCTGATGTTAAGATATTCCGTTTCCTACACTCCCCGTTCACATTTTGTCTTGTTATCAGAGCGAGGAAATGAAAATAATTATTTAATTATGTCAAGTGAGAATCGAATTCACAACCGCCGGTTAACAAAAAGACCTCACATTTTAAAATAGATTCAAAACAAAATACTGTAATTTAAAACCTGGTATATTAATTTTAATTTAACAAAAATGAATTATCTAAGTGTTATATTCTGAAAAATATTTAAAGTTGCTTCAATTTTCAGTTTAAATTGTCGCAAAGATATATCTTTCGGCACTTCAAAGGCGAAATACATAATGCGGGCAGCTTATCTAATATGTATCTTATTTGAATTACTTTTTATATTTCAGGGTAAACTGAGGGAACTTGCTGTTAAGGCACTCCGTTCCCCATTTTCTGTCGAATTCTGGAGGCATTGCGTGTTGAGCGGCATGAAAAGAATAATAATATTTCATTTCCTCGATCGAACCCACGAACTGTCGCGATTACACCTACTTTTGTACCCCTGAGCTGCGCCACGACTGGTTTTAACTACCTAAAATGTTAAATATTATATGTAGCCTCTATCATATTGTCATGCATTTATTACTTTCTGGTAAGCAAAAGTCACTAAGTTATGTATATACTCTTCCCAAATTTCGTCACCGCGTCGGACTATAAACGCGGCAGTTGTGGGTTCGATTCCTAGTCAGGAAAATGAATTAATGAATTTTAATTTCCTCCTTCTAACAAACAGATTAGACTGGCTAGACGGTCAGAAGTATGTCAAAAAAGATTTTTCTTGCTAGATTAGTAGGTAACAACAAAAACTTATAAAAATGGGTTAAAATAAATAACAAAGTTTATTAAATTAAATATAAAGTCAAATTTGATTAGATTTACGTTCCCATAAACACTGTAGACAATACCTGCAACTACATATTAAACTGTAATAATCGTGTTTGCTTAATGAAAGTTTCCGCTTACTACCAATATTTGTTTGTATGAATTGTAAGCATTTTTTTTTGTTAAGCTAACTTTTAAATATTTTTTCGACCAAAACATGTTAAATATTTTTTGGCTAGGATAACGCGCCGGGTAGGGTTCGATTGTCACTCGGCGACGGAACGAAAGTGTCCTAATAGGAACAGAGTATCAACACTAGGTTTCCAAGTTCCCTTTGCCTTCCCTGCTACGTGCTAGACAGCGCGAAGTCAAAAAAACTGTGAAATATCTAAATATTTCACAGTTTTTTCTAAAAAAGTATAAATATAGAAATATGTGCGGGTTTAACTCCTCAAAAAAGTTGACTTGTATTGTTTTAAATGAAAAATATTGTATTATTATAAATTTTAATAACTTCAAATTATAATAATTTATGTAGTAGTAGTGAAATGCACCTTACTGACAAGTGGTTGACAATTTGGTGTACCAGATCAGTTATGAGATACTTATTAAGAAAATGTTACGTTCCGCTACGTTCAAATTTGTATATACGTTTTCTTAATAAGTATCTTTCTTTCCCAAGAGTGGAATAACACTTTAAAAATGTAAAAAAATATTTAAAAAATAGCATTTTCTCTTGCCAAACGATAATTCTCAATATTTATTTTGGGTAGCAGAAATTTGTAAAAATCTCCCTACAGAGATATATAAGAATTTCGACGTAGCTCGATGAGAACGTATGGCGTAGTTGGTCAGAGAGCGCTTGGACGGTTTCCAAAGAGTCGCGGTTTCAAATTTTTATACGTTTTCTTAATAACTATTTTTCTTTCCTAAATGTGAAATGACACTTTAAAAATGTTAATAAAAAACAGTTATCAAGTCTGATGATGGTGAAACAGAAGAAAAATATCTCTATATCTCTAAGTATTTGGGTTACTTTCCTTGGTGTGATTTGGATCTTTTTATGCGAAAATAACGTAATTGCAGTGTTTTTCTACAAAAACGCACTTTCGCTTCGTCCACTGTCATTCACTAGCGGAGGAAGGGGCTGAAAATAATGTGTAAACAATATTTTCAAATGGTACTTCTTTTTCAGCTTCGCGTTATTTCTGACACACAGGATGGTAGGTCAAAGTCAAAATCAGCTGAATTCTGGAGGCATTACGTGTTGAGTGGTGGAATTCAACGCCGCAATTTGCCTCTACACTAGACAGACGAAATTAAAACACTAAATTTAATATTTCATTTCCTCGAGTGATGGTCGAACCCACACCCACAACCAGTTACAGTCCCATATTTGTGCCCCGGCGATACGACTGGGCTCGAAATGCTAATTAAATAAATTAATAGTTAATAACTACAAGTTGTGCTTACAGCCAAGCTGGATTAAGCTATTTCAAATCAAACATTGATTTATCATTCTTTTTTACTTTCATTATTTTTTTAGCTTCACGCTGTATATCGCACATAGCAGAGTAGGCAGAAGGAACCTGGAAATCAATTGTTAAGTTATATTACGTTCTCCACTTTCCGCCGAACTCTAGAGGCAATGTGTGTGGAGTTGCGGAAGGCAACGTTACGATGGCCTCCGTTATATTTACCTATACGGGAATAATGACTTTAATTGTTATTTACATAATTTGTATATTTGGCCGACGTGGTGCATTGGGATTGGGATTGACTATTTTTTTTTCCACATTATTGAATATATTGTGGAAATAAAAAAAAATATTCCAATTAATCTCCGACGGCTAGGATAGGAAAGTGTAAAAATTAGCTTAACAAAAAATGTTATTCGCATCTGATTCACGTATTTTACTTGTACCCTACAATTTGCTATGTCCATTTTACGTTCCTGACATTGTAAATTGAACTGGAATAAAAACGATTTCAAAATTCGTGGTCGAGGAATCACTATAACAAGTAAATAATGGGTATTTTAGTTGAAAATCCTATTTTTTCTCTCCGTTTGTCTCTTACGGCGTTGAGATTTACTGGTTTTTGGCCTCCAGAGAGCTGGAGTAAGGGAAAATTGGTACTCTACTATTGTTACGGTTTTTTCTGCTTTATGTTTCTTTTGGGTAAGAAGTTCTGTGTAAAAATTTTAAGGTTTTTCAAACTTGCACTTTATTAAATCTTTAAGCGTTGTATCTGTAAGTTAAGCTATAATATATACTATAATATTAAGTTTATAAATTGAGGCTATCGTGACGCAGCGTTTGACTGTAAAGATGACGCTTGAAAGTCCGATTCCCAGCCGAGGGAATTATCTCAAAAATTCAGTGGAAAGGAGAAAGAAGAGAATGGAGTGTTTTAATACGAGGTTCCTGCTTCTTATCTATTCTTATCTTGGTGTACATATGTGAGATTCTTCTTTCAGGGATACACAGTTCGCATCTTTTGTAAGATACAGGCAATATTTTAGTCTATATTACTTTAGACTTAAAACTTATATGACTACAGAGACATAACCATATATTTAAGAAACATATAGAAATATGTATATGCCTTTAGGTGTTCCTTAAAAAAATCCAGTTATTCATTTGACATGCCAACTTGACTAGCATTCCATGGATTCACTGTTTTGGTGCCATCATTTTACAGGATAAATAGCCCAGAGCAGTTCTGGGACTTGTGACCCAAGTTTGGGCTAAAGAAGCCTCTTGAAAGTGAAAATTAACACTCGCCTTTATTCCCCGATATCTTTTGCCTACCTAACCAAATATAGTATTGTCAATATTTACAGGTATATTCTTAATAACGGAAGTAGCAGATTTATTTCTGATATGGGGCAATTTGCCTTTGATGACCGGAACAGCATTTTTACTATTCACGAACCTTGCTCAAGCCGCCAAGTTTTTTAATATAATAATAAGGAGAAAATCTATAGTGAAAATAATTACTGAATGTGAAGTTTTGAAGGAACAGAAATGTAAAGAAAGTCGTAATATTGTGGAAAGGTATGAATATTATTTTGTTTTTGAAAAAAGAGGCACAGACTGATACTGTCCACGTTAATATTTTTATACCTTTTCTAAACAAAAATCTTTCTTTAGTGCGGATAAATAATGTAAAATATATAAATATATTTAAAAAAAAAACAAGTAACCTAAATACAAATTGTCATATTCATACAATATTTAATAATAAAAAAAAAATTAAAATGTAACAAAAAACTAGAATCAAATACATTCAAGCATTTCGTAGTTTAAAAAAAATTATATATAAGTTAACATTGTCCAAAGTTGTAATCGAGAGACACGTCAGCAGCAGGTGTTTTTCTTCATATTAACTACTTTCACTGTGGCTGGATGGCTCGGCAGTGCGGAGACGGGCAAACTGCCTTTAAGAGCTTGGTAAGTTAGCAACACATATATTCTTAGGTTTATTATATTATTTTTATGATTACCAAATCATCTAACACTAAATTCATAAAACTTTAAATTTGAATATAATCTGTTAAAAATGCCTATTTTAATCAGTCAATACAATTATATTTTGAGAAAATGGTAAAATATTTGTCAAAATAGTCAAAAGTTGTCAATGTATATACAAAAAAAATCCGTTACTGTACGACTGACAGACAACGCACAGACGAAACAAGATCCCATTGCTTAAATCTGTAGGGATCAGTAATTGTAATGAAATTTATATTTAAGAATGATACATGATAGTAGAATAGATTACACTAGGGTTGCCTAAAAGAATCCTGCGGCAGTCACCTTTAATTAATGTTTTTGGTAGCTCGTTTTTGGAGGAAATTGCTCTCATATGTTTTTTATATGAATCGCATATCATTTGAAAGAAAGTCGCATAAGGAATTGGAAAAACAGTGGTTGTCAGCTCTCAGTCTGCCGCAAACTCAGGGATATACAATAGGTTAGGGAGTGCTTACGATAACAAATAACTGTATTATGCTTTTTATGCTCAAACTTAATTAAAAATTGCAATTTTTATGATAATGTCATCTCTGGACTTTCTACTTCTTGTAAACTTAAAAATCTGTTAATGTGAAAAAAATTACAGGTATCCTTACAATACGAATATATCACCTATATACGAAATAACATACATACAGCAAGGTTTTACAATATTGTTGGCCGCCCTTCTAAACGTGAGCAAGGACACGTTAGTGACATCTCTGATAGCACAGTGTAAATGTCGATTACGATTGATAGGACTGTTTCTAAGGAATATATGTGATTCTTATCATTATGGTGGGGTAAGTAGTTTTACGCTGTACCCCGTTGATAATAGAAAAACAGAGGGAATCTAGTGTCAAGAAAAGTGTCTAGTGTCAAAGAAGACAACTGCGTTCCTCAACCTTCGAGGCATTGCGTGTTAAGGTGCGGAACTTAACATCGCGCTTTGTCTTCATACCAGAGCGAGGAGATGAAAATAGCTCATTTCTCCAAGTAGCTATCGAGCCCACAACAGTCGCGTGTGCTATCGAATGAACATAATACGATGTATTTCATTGAATAATATATAGTTTAAACAAAACTAAAAAACATTCTTTTGTGCACCAAGTGCTATAGAATATGCTCGTAGCTATAAATTTAATGGTATGCTAGTGACCTCTGAAGAGTTCCAATATTCCGGTTATGGTCCATCATCACACCAGCTCGTTGATAACATAATATTATATTGTCACCTAAGCTACGTATAACTGCCAAGGTTTATAAAAAAACAATTATTACAAGTGGTTCAAATTCCGATTCTCAAATTTTATAAAACCTTGTTGAAAAGAGTCATCTGGTGAAAATATTATAAAACAAATCATCTACAGTTTCCTATTCAACTATAGCATACAAATGTTAAAAGCGATTCGATACTAAAATTATAGATGGCGCGTGTTTGAAATATACAGATATTACTATTACACTTACAATTTAATTTAATATGTTTTGTGTGTAACAATTTGCCGAATATAAGTTTAATCAATGAGAGAAAAAATATTTTTAAATATAAATTTAACATTTGACATATTATCTATAGTATTTTTTTTGCAGAAAACCACCCCTAATACATTTTCTCGTTTGACGACATTAGGAGATGAACCCTTGACCTTCTCCCAAGAGGCAAAAGCCTACCAACATTTAAAACGTTGTGTGATCGAACATCAGCGGACCCTCAACACCATCTTGTTGATAGAGAAGACATTTTCAGAACCAACGTTTGCTCAATTCAGTGTATCACTTGTTATTATATGTGCTACAGCATTTCAATTAGTTTCGGTATATACAAGATTTTTTAAAATATTTTAACGTATCTACCGTATATACAGTACGGCCGATGTGTCGTGGCCGTATGATCTTAAAGTTAGGCTTTCTGGACAATTCTACGCTGTTCACTCGGTAAAAGAATAGTCAAAAGTAGGACAATTCTAAAATTATAACTGCTTAGCCTTCTACAGCTATTTTCAGGGCGACCACGTCTCGCCGACCGTACTGTAATTATGTAGCAGGGTGGGTAGGCAGAGAAAACCTACATTCTGTCACCGTAACCAGAGTCATTATATGTACAGGGTGGAAGTGTCAGCACCACTTTAAATGTAATCACAGTTTTAACTACTCCATAAAAGCCTAATACAATTATTATTTTTTTCCCAAGAATGAAAAAGTGTTTTTTTCATACAAAATAAATAGTAAAATTGTCGTTTTAAAATAAAACGCCATTTGTCAAGAACGACGCACGCACACATAAGCCTATCAAAGGGAAACTGCCGCATACATCTCATTGCGAAATCGAATCGAAGTCGTTTAATCTATAATCTTTAGTAGTAGTATGTGTTTACGTTATTGGTATCTATGCGTAACTGCGTCACACTAAATACAGGTATGGATAAACATCGTGAAATGAAAAAAAAATCCTACGTCTAAACTGTTGAGTTATCTTGATTAATTTCTTTAGGTATGGGTTGGAAATATTTTACCCTATATACTGTTTCCGTAAAAGGAGCGCTGCCTCTTCCACCTGTATAGCTAAGATTTCTTCTTGGTCCTCCTTATATTAAGATTTTTAAACTTATACTATGCCGTTTCTGCACTCGACCGTAAATCGCGACCTCGATTTTTTTCGCTATTTGCATTCGCAGAAACAACCCTTTACATCCTTCACTTGCATTAGCCTTCATTGAACTGCCCATATAATATGTAAAAATCAGCTTGACGCTGACGCTTGAGGCAGAGGGAACCAAGTGTTAAGATACTCCTTTTCCCACTTTCTACCGAATAATCTTATCTTATCTGTAGCATTAAGTTTGGTTAAAAATATTTTTTTATTAAATCAATTATAACTACAACTATATTATAATACAGCTAGTTTTATTTTGTGTTCTCGTCATTGTAAAAAGCTCATATCTATTTTGTTTTTCAGCAAAGTGACAATTATGTACGTCTTATATCGATGGGCACTTATTTATTTAACATGATGTTTCAAGTATTCATATATTGCTATCAAGGTCACAGTCTGTCTACAGAGGTATGATTTTTTTTAAACATATTTTCTTGAAGGCAAATATATTGAAATTTGTATTAAATGTATAGGTAAAACAAAGTAACTTAATATTTTTAACATTTTTTTTAAAGTGTTATTCCACATTTAGGAAAATACTTACGGCTGGTTTCCAGGAGGCGCGGGTTCGAGTACCGCTACGTTCAAATTTTTATACGTTTTATAAAAAAGTAAAATAACTTAAGTACTAAAATAACATTACTTTAAATAATTTTAAATGAAATACATACCTATATCTAAAGATAAAAAAAATATTAACAACATTAATATTTTTAATTAACTAAGCTTCAGTTCAGTTCAGTCCGCAAAATTTCGTGTAATTGAGTTGCGCTTTCTCTACCAGATTGAAAACAGAAATTAAATTAATTTATTACATTTAAATTACATTCATATATATTCTTATAAATATAAAAATTGAAAAAATAAAAATAATTTGTAGTATACACTAATTTCAATTTAACATTATTATATAAACATTTTTTGTACAGAGCGAAGATCTATCTACGTCCGTATACGACATGCCTTGGTATAGCTATAGCGTGCGCGTGCGCAGGTCCTTGTTAGTAATAATGGTGAGATGTCGTCGGACCGCCAAGCTAACTGCTGGAGGATTTACTACACTCTCAATAACATCTTTTATGGCTGTAAGACTTGTGTTATAATTATACTTAAACTTATATTGATCTATCTAATTTGAAATATATTACAATTCTATTATGAATAAATTTCAAGTAAATCAAAACATTTGTCTAATTCCGATGACAATAAAATTTTAATAACGAAAAAAAAAGAGTGTTTTAGTTTCTAAACTATACATATTTTAGGACTTGACGTCACATGGACTAAGAAATAAAATAAAAACAAACTCGTGTATTCCTTTTTTCTAAGGTATTTCGAAAAAGTATTTGTATAGACGAATATTTTTTCGAAATACCTGTGTTATATACATAAAAATATTTTTTTGCAGATAATTAAAATGTCATATTCACTTTTTACGCTTTTACGACAAGTTACAGAGTGAAAATATAGAAGAGGAACCTTTCTTGGCAGTTTTTAAGCATTAATATATTTGTCTTAATTTTTAAATGATATTAAACACAGATGAGAATTTTGTTATTTTATTTTACAATAGGATCTATTTCCTTAAAATTGCCGGAAAGCAAAGAACTACAGACCGCCTCGGATCGATAAGTTATTTTCGTTTCTTTGGTCTGGTTAGGCAAAGTGCGACGTTGAGTTCCACAACTGTGGAACTTATCGCCGCAATTATGAAAATATAATAATATAAGCGAGATACAGAGTAAAGCGTGGTTGTAAGTGCCCCAATGAAACGAAGTTATCTGGGGCACTTAGTAGCTACAAGATACAATGGGTACAATTCTAGGTACAATGGGTTACACAAAAAAGTCGATTTAAGCATTCCAAAACTACAAAAAATGGTACAAAGGAGTGGAGGAGATGAGATGGGCGTGTGAACAAATTCTTCTGTTTTATAATAATAGCAATAAAGATTTGTCTATAAATATGCAGATCACCAAATATTTCGTATACCCTCAATTATTTGCTTTATAACACAGGGAAACGATTTTTTTTAATTTGTCCTTCAATTATTAGACAAAAGTGTAATTTCATAATTTAAATTCTTGAATATTTTCAATTATCGCTTTCACATAAATGACAGTGAAAAGCGAATCGAAACGAAAGTAATATTTAAAATAATAGCATAATAATTGTTTATAGGTGTAATTGTGTGTAACACAAGCTGACAGTTTATATGAATATAGCAGAGGTTAAGAACATTATACAAAAGATATTGTATAAAACAAATCAATTTACTAAATTTCTGTATTTTTCTGCTTTATTTAGTTTCAAGCTGTATCCCGCACATAGCAAGATATGCAGAGGGAACCTGGGAACCTAATGATAAGACGCTTCGTTCCCATTAAGACACTACCGTTCCCACTTTTTTCTGAATTCTGGAGGCATTGTGTGTTGAGTGGAACTCATCACCACACTCTACTTCGTTACCAAAGCAAGGAAATGAAAAATTTCATTTTTAAATATTTCATTTTCTCTCGTAGGAATCGAACAGCACAACCTGTCGTATTTACAGTCACACACTTGTGCCCCTGCGTCACGACTGGCCTCGGTTTATTTAAATTTTAATAAATACAATACAATATAATGTGGGGGTCGTCAGAAATACAGCGGATAGGTATTTACTCAGCAAGAGTGCTCCACCATAGACCGCATCAACGCTCATCAGGCTTGATGCGGTCAAAGCAAGCCTACATCAATATACAAAATATATTTATATTTATTTATTTCTCAAGATGTTTTCCAATTTTCTAGACATTGAGTATTATATAGTGGCAGAGGTTAACGTCGCGCTTTCTCTTGTGTAGTACAAGTAAAGCGAGAAAATGAAATAATTCATTGTTCGGACCCAACTCTGGGTTAATTCAAAAATCGAACCCCACACTGTCGTGTTTACTGCCAGACGTTGTGACCAGTGGTCATGGTCATATATATATGTATTAAAATATATTTTTAAAAGGAAAGAAAATGTTCAGTACAGCTACGATTATTATTTAAAATACGACGTACAATTATCTCGAGCTCATTTCTTTCTCACACTTTGAATTAGCGAATTTGTAAGGAAAATAAACAAATTTATAATTGTAATGGATATTTTAGTAAAAAATTCCAATTTTTCCTTAAGTTTGTCCCTCACGATATTGAGGCTCGCTGGTTTTTGGCCTCCAGAAACTTTAAGTAAAGATAAAATGATTTTATATAACTGCTATGGATTTCTTTTCTTTATATCTCTCATGGGTAAGTAGTTTATTGAGGAAAACTAATAACTTAAAAAAATAAACTTATAATATAAAAAATAAACTTATTTGTGGCTCTCGTGACGCAAAGGCACGGTGTCTGACGGTTATGGATTCGATTCCCACTCGGGGAAATGATTTTTTATCATTTTCTCGCTCTAGTCACAAGACTAAGTGTCCTAATATAAAATGATTAGGATCCTCCTACCTATCCTGCGTATCTGCGGTATACAGCGTGAAGCAAATAAAAAGTAACAAGTAGTAAAGAGGGACAACATCTATAAAAACGTTATATCTTCCTATAGAAATATTTAAGCTAAACTTGTGTAAATATTAAAAAAAAATAATTAGATACAAATACTCTTTGTATTAATAATAATTAGAAATTATAAAAAACACTTCTTGCGGCCGGTCATGGCGCAGCGGCACGAGGTGTGACTGCAAAACCGACTGGTTGTGGGTTCGAATCCCACTCGAGGAGATGAAATATTTACTTAAATTTATATTTCCATTTCTTTGCTCTGGTGTCGAGGTTAAGCGCGCGTTGAGTTCTGCCACTCAACACGTAATGCCTCCAGAATTCCGCAAAAAGTGGGGAACGGAGTGTCTTAACATTTCGGTTCCCTCTGCCTACCCTGCTGTGTGCGGGATACAGCGTGAAGCTAAAAAAAAAAACACTTCAATATTTTAATGGTCACTACCATTACATTTAACATATAAGAAAATTCTAATGAAATTTGATATTATATGATAGATAATTTGAATCTACAACCACCTCGTACTGTCATCGTATTTTACAACTGCGGTACGAAGGCGATAAATTTCGCTTAATCGATATTTAATAGTTAAATTTTAATTATTCATATAATATATTTAATTCTGCGCTATAAATAAAAAAAAATAATAATGTCAATATTTTTTTAGTGCTATTTCTCATATCAGAGCTGGGAGATCTAGTCCTAATTTGGGGCAACCTGCCTCTAATGACTGGTACTGCTTTTGTCCTGTTCACAAATCTGGCACACGCTACCAAATTCATTAATATTGTGGTACGAAGCGATTCTGTACTGAAAATTATTACTGACAGCGATGACATTTTGAAAGCGGAGACGAGCGTTGAAGGTCGTAAAATTGTTGATAGGTAATTTTACCTAGATGGATTTTTATGGTCAATTTTTTTCAAGGAGATAGGTTAGGTTAAGGAGGAAGAGTTTATAGGAAGGTATTTTTGTTGGTTAATTTGAGAAAGCAAAATTAGAACGTAGCAGGAGTCAACAACTTTTTGGAAACTATCCGAGGCAATATGTTCGGATCCCACTTGGGTCAAATTTTTAATCATTTTGAAAAATATTTACATAAATAAAAAAATGTAAAAAAATCTAATAGAAAAGCTCCAAACTTAGACATAGACGCTTAGCCGTTAATATAATTTTGTTATCAGCTTCATGTGTTGAGTGGCAGAACTCAACGCCGCGCTTGTCCTCGACACCAGAGCGAAGAAATAGAAATATAAATGTAAGTAAATATTTCATCTCCTCGAGTGGGGATCGAACCCACAACCAGTTGGTTTTACAGTCACACTTTGTAAACCTGAGCCACGACTGGCCTCTAGGCTCTAATACAGTTACCCATTAATAAAATGTAGTTAGCCGATAATATAGTATAATTGATATCTTTTTACAAGTTGTAACAGTGGGACGCGCTGGCAGCAACTATTTTACTTTTTGCTAACGTTCTTGACTTGTATGGGATGGGCGAGCAGTGCTGAGAAAAATAAACTACCTTTAAGAGGATGGTGAGAATTAACTTTATGTGATTTTTAAACTGATTAATTTAATTTCATGAGTATTTCGTTAAAATTAGAAAGTAAAGGAGTGCGTATGTCCGTGGTATGAATATGGTTATTATACAGGGTGGAAGTGTCAGCACCACTTTAAATGAAACCACAGTTTTAAGTACTCTATAAAAGCCTAATACAACTGAAAAAAAATTTTTTTTCCTAAAAATGAAAAAGTGATTTTTTCACACAAAATAAACAATGAAGTTATTGTTGTAAATCACCGCATACGCCTCATTCCGAAAGCGAGTCGTAGATATTGGCGGCAAAGTTCAAAGTTGATTTACCTTTAATAGTATTTTTGTAGTAGTATGTGTTAACGTTATTGGTATCTATTTGTAACTGCGTCACACGAAATACAGGTATGGATAAACATCGTGAAATGAAAAAAAAATCCTACGTCTAAACTGTTGAGGTATCTTGATTAATTTCTTTAGGTATGGGTTTAAAATATTTAACCTATATGCTGTTCCCATAAAAAGAGCGTTGACACTTCCACTCTGTATATTAGTTCGCCATGTTTCGTCCAATTATCAAGAAACTTCGACGTTTTTTGTATTGTTAACACAGTAAGTATCAAAAAAAAGAATTCATTCCCACAAATAGAAGTTAGACGCTAGCCCCTGTCCCACGACGATCCTCCTGTTTTTTTTATAAACCTTAAAATAGATTTTGTCCATAGATAGTCTTTTTAAGGTTCTATATTTTTAAATATTTACATTTTTTTTTCAGGTATCCCTATAACACAAATAAGCCGATAGCATACGAAATTACGTATTTCTACCAAGTGTTCTCGATGTTTGGTGCGGCTTTCCTGAACGTAAGCAAAGATACTTTAGTAACTACCCTCATAGCCCAGTGCAGATGTCGCTTGCGCTTAGTATCGCTGTCTTTAAGGAATCTGTGCAACAATGAACATTTTACTCTGGTAAATATATATTTATGTATATGCAATATATAATAAAATGTTGAACTGTTTTATTTAATTTGAATTAGAGGCTATTATATTGTTGTTTCATTAAGTAAATGAATTGATTTCTGGTAGCCATAACTCAATATCTCAATATTTGTCTAATTTTAAATTAAAAATATATTGCGAATGGCACCGCGGCACAGCGTCTAATTTTAAACGTGACGGTTCTTAGTTCGATCTTCAATCGGAGAAATGACATATTTTCATTTCTTTACTGTGGTAAATAGACAAAGCGGGCATTGCGGGTCACCACACAACACGCAACTCCTCAAAAAATAGTCAGCGCGTAGGGAACAGAGTGTTTTAACATTAGGTTCCCACTGCAAGGCCTGTTATATGCAGAATATAATATAGCGAGGAGCTAAAAAAACCTCTTTATATATATTTTTTTTTATTCCTTACCGTATAGAAGATTCCTTCCTACCATTTTATATCATTCGTAATTTTCTTCAGGAAAGCAGTCCTTCCAGCACTCCACTAACGGTCTCCGACAAAACTGTTCTATTTACACCAGCTCAAGAGGCTATAGTTTACAAACGTCTCAGGACCTGCGCCATCAAGCACCAGAAAGTCTTGGAGACGACTTTCTTACTGCAAAATACTTTTTCCGAGCCAATATTTGCTCAATTCAATGTATCACTTGTAATCATATGTGTAACTGCATTTCAGCTAGTGTCAGTACGTAAAAACGTTCTTTTGGTGCAACAATGACTTATTTGCGTTTTAAGTTATATCTCTTTTTTTTTAATTATATAAATATGTATTTGAATAGTTAGATAAATAGGTCACTTTCTATACCATGTTTGTAAAAATATAAAAACACACACACACACAAAAAAAACACACACGTTTTCGAATATCATATGAATTGTAGTGGCCGTTATGGCACATTGAGACAGTGTTTTACTGTAAGCGCTATGCTTTGGGTTGGATTCCCGCAATTGATTTATGTAAATGCTTTTCATTTTCTAGCTCCGATAGGCACTACGCGACGTTGAGTTTCGCACTCATCAGACCATGTGTTAAAAATTCGTTCAATTTCCTTTAACCTATTTTTGTATTTTTTTTACGATCTATCTTTTATTTTTGAATGTATAATGTTCATTCTTATCGTTTTCATTAAATTTATATATAATATTGCTTTTCAAATTTCAGCAAACTAGTAATTATATACGTTTGATTTCAATGAGTACATATTTGATGAATATGATGTTCCAAGTGTTCCTATATTGCTATCAAGGCGACCAGCTTTCGACAGAGGTAAGTTAAAAGTTAAATGCGTTCACAAAGTCACTAGTTGAACTGCAGGGCAGGCAGAGAAAACCTAGTGCTAAGACACTTTGTTCTCCGAGAACTGCCCAATTTCGAGATATTGCTTAATTTAATTGGCGGAATTCAATGTTGTGCTTTGCCTTTCTACCAGAGCGAGAAAATAGAAATTATACATTCCCTTCAGAATTAAAGCGACAACCCTACCGCTACTCTACGGATCATAAATATTGCCATCGAGAATGCCAAATATCTAAAAAGTTAAAAAATTTACGATTGAGTGACTTTACTCCACATTATGTAGTAAATTATAAAAAATACGTAGTGTTATATTTCTCTGCTTAGAGTGAAGAACTAGCAAAAGCTGCATATGAGGTACCTTGGTACGCATGTAGCGTGCGCCTGCGCAGTTCCCTACTAATTATGATGGTGCGATGCCGGCGCGTCGTCAAGCTGACCGGCGCTGGTTTTACTACACTATCATTGGATACTTTTACGGCGGTAAGATTTTTTTGGGTTCTAGTAAATTCAACACTGCAGTATTCTATTTTGGCTCCACCCTTAAAGCAAAGTGTAATTATAGAAGTTATCAGCTGAATGGGCTATGAAAAAATTTAAAAAAAATATCGTGTTTTCTTTTTTGTTTGAAAGTCGTTTTCTCTGCCTGACGTAGTAAGTTTGCTAATAGACTGAGATCCCAAGGCTCCCAGACGTACGTCATTTTTGCAAAGCTGAAATTTTAAGGAATAGTAGTCTAATATGTAATTAAGATCCTCCCTCTGAAAGGGCCTTACTTTCAAGTGATATAGCATACTGTCTTCCACTTATTAGACTCATAATCCTCAAAATTTCAGCTTTGCTAAAATTACGTAGGTCTGGGGGCCCTGGCACCTTGGGCTATAATGTACTATTATTTAAATGTAAATGATGGAAGAAGGATTTAATAAAACAGATATTAATATAAATATTTTTTTAGTTACAATAAATATTTTTTTTAGTTTTTAGACAGAGAGAAAATGGGAACCTAGTGTTAAGAGACTCCGTTTTCATTAAGATACTTACAATCGCCACTTTCCGTCGAATTCTGGAAGGCATTGCATGTTTAGTATCGAATGTCGGAACTCAACGCCGCGCTATTTTTTTGATTTATTTGTTAGATTTAGGAGAATATAATTAAATTATGAGTATTTTGCTGATCTGAGGAGAAAAGTTTGGCGTTGAGTTATTCCACTCAACAATATATCGAATTCGGGCGGGAAGTAGAGAAGTGTAGAAGTATTTACACTAGATTCTATCTGTTTGTGAAGTGACCCGGGAAAAACTTTAAATCTATGCTAAAACCACAAATCATAGAAAAAAAGCTATTCCTCTTGGATAAAGCTGAAAAGTCTTTACCATTGACTATTTTTGTAGTTAACACCTCTATAGGAAGATTCTTACAAAATTAAGACACTTCTGCTCACCACTTTTCGTCGAGTTTTAGGAGTATTGGCGGAACTCTACACCGCGCTTTACTTCTTAAGCCTTTCTTAATCGTTAAAAAATAATTCTTCTTTCAGGTTATTAAAACATCGTACTCGTTGTTTACGCTTCTGCAACAGGTTACTGAGTAAAAATAAAAGAAAACAAGTATTTTTGAAAAATTAATTGTACTTAGTAAACATATTTTTATAGCTTTACACATTGTGCTGTATTACACTGTATATCGCACAAAGCAGGGTAAATAGAGAGAACCTAGTGTTAAGAAACTTCGTTCCCATTAAGACACTTGCACGGTGGTTGTAGGTTTGATCCTCTGGGAGAATGATTATAGTTAATTTATTGCCATTTTCCTGCTCTGAAAGATAAATCACGGCGTTGAGTTGCACCAGTCAACGTAATATCACGAAAATACGACGGAAAATGGGCGGCGGCGTGACTTACAAGTAAGACTAGGTTCTCTCCGCCCACCCGAGCCTTCTCTTCTATGTGTATCTATTTTGATAGAAATCAGCATAAAAATTAAAGATTAATATTATTTAAATAAAAACCAATATAATTGTAATATGTACATATGTTTTATTTAACACCTAGTTTTAGTTTTGTAAAAAAACACATCCTTTGCTTTAATGAAATTAAAAATAAAATATGTTCTTCGCAAAAGTAACAAACAATACAATCATAATTATTATTTCTATTCATTGAGGTCAGATGCGACGCAGGGGCTATTGAAGGCATTTATCTAAGTAATAGATAAATGCTTTTTTTTTCGAATTGGCTTTAATGCCGTTGACCTGGACTGTTGACAGTCGTGGCGCAGTGGCACAAAGTGTGACTGTAAAACAGGAGTTGTGAGGAGATGAAATTTTTCTCTGGTGTCGAGGACAAGCGCGGCGTTGAATTCTGCCACTCAACACGCAATGCCTCCAGAATTCGGCAGAAAGTGGGGAACGGAGTGTCTTAACACTAGGTTCCCTCTGCCTACTTGGCAGTGTATGGGACACAGCGTGAAGCTGATTTGATTTTTTTTGACCTGGACTGGTCTTGACAGCGTCACCGGGCGGAGAGCGGCGAGAGTAGCTCGTCCTTGTGTATGTGTATGTGTGTGTGTGTGTGTCCCCTTGACATTTAGTGTTCAATTAATTTACATAGTTTTATATAATTTAATGTGACAATATTTCTATAAAATAACTGTTTCATTAAATTGGCTGAAAGGTCTCAATATACAGATATTGTAAAGTAATAATTTGTATGATGATCAATTAAAAAAAAAAACAATTTACAAGATTTTGAATTTTTATTAGATACATGATGAATTTTTATTAGGCTATGTTTTGACTCACGAAATAATACAAATACTTACAAATTGTAATATAAAAAAAGAATCAAATTTTATTTTCGGCGATGAGCTCCGCCACTCAACACACAATGCCTCAAAAAAATTGGCGGAAAGTAGGGAACGGAGTGTCTTAACACTAGGTTCCCTTTGCCTGCAGCGTGAAGCTGATAAAAAAAATCCTCTGCTTTCTCCGTAATGTGCAGAATGACGCCGTTTTGATTTGGTTAGAGTTTTAAATTACAATTTAAATAAATTGTAATGTATGTGTGTATTTTTTAATTATCATATGGTCTTTCTAATAACATATTTTAACAACTAATTTATAGAGAAACTAATATTTACATAGAAATTACAGAGTAACTTTGGTAAGGTGTTAATTATTTTAATTTTAATTACTAGTTTACTCAACATCGCTTTTAGCGTATACAAATGTTGTCTCATGAAATATCAATATTCATATATCATAAACATTTTTTCTATATTTTTTTGGATTATCTGTGCGTAGGGTACTAATATTCTGTATAAAAATTGGAACAGAGACTTAAAGAAGCCCTCGTAGGACAGCGTCTGACTTTAAACCGTCGTTGAGTTCCAGCAATTAACACATAAAGTCCTAAATTCGACAGGATAATGAAGAACGCCGGTAACGAAGAAAGATAAAAATATTAAAATATACCCATTTTATCTATATGTAGCCGATATTTGGTACAATTGGAACATCAACTGACAAGCTGAGGTTGTCGTGGGGCAACTTATTATTTTGGGTTCAATTCCCACTTCAGGTAAAGGAGTTATTTAGTATTTTTTTTAAGTTTTAGTCGTTGTCGCCGTTGAGTTGTACCACTGACCACGCAATGGACCAATCCACTCAAATTCGGTTCGCTGTAATGAAATAAAGAAACTCGAAGGACAGCATGTACTTTTTTTGGCTTATTTAACAGTGCTTTTACATATACAATATTCTTCACATTGTTAGATAAAAATCTTTCACACGAAATTTTTTACATCATAATTTCCTATAAGATTTAAATTTATAACTCTTGAAAAGAGAACGAGAAAAGGTTGACAATTCCATATTCAAAGTATCAATGCCTGAAATATATTTTACTTATATACCCGTATTAATATAGTAGCGTAATAATTTTGTTGAAGCAATTTTCAAATCACTCTCCCAACATGAAATTAGTTGAAAACGTCAATTTCTCATTAAAAGTAACTCAACTAGTTTTCTTCATATTCGGTATTTGGACACCAAAATGTGATGGATGGAAGAAACGACTGTTTAGTATTTATTCTTTTGTCTCATTTAACTTTATTCTAGGTAAGATGTTCATTTATTGATATTTTTTTGTATGTAACATACAACACATACGCTTTATTTGGTCGACTTGTAAGTATGTAATAAAAATTTTAAAAAAATAATTTGAATAATTGTATCATAACGAAACTTAGCAGTTATATGTAATTTGGGTCACATTAGCAATACAATAATTTGGTATTCTCAAGCTGGTCTGATGATGGAGCCAGGATCTGAATAGCACAGCTCTTCAGACGTTACTACTAAACCTAAAGTAATTGGTTTACTGTGTACTGTGTCTGACGTTACTACTAAGTTTAGGATCATATAATTTATACCGCACCGCGAACATTCTATAGCATTTGAAGCACATGGTGAAGACGTTTTTCAATCAGTTTTGTACAATATTTGTATTAGGTACTTACATTATCATACAAGCGGGCGATCTTATCCAAGTTTGGGGGAACCTTTCTCTGATGACGGGAACTGTGTTCCTTCTATTGACGAATTTTGCACTCAGCACCAAGGTATGATATGAAAATAAAAATTATTTAATAAAATTAATAAATACTGCTGCAAGATAAAATTTAGGTTCGCTTTATTTGATTTAGCTTCTTAATACAATGTGGAAGCAGAAAGAAATTCAGATAATGCTAGCAAAAGCTAATAATGAGCTTTCTAACGAGAATCGGGAAATGGGTAAAGAGATCGTCAAAAGGTATTCAATTATTTCATACATTGTTGTTGTTTTTTAAAAAGAAAAGTATATATGTACAAAACTTAACAAACAATATATAACATTAAAACATGCATATACAGGGTGGAAGTGTCAGCACCACTTTAAATGAAACCACAGTTTTCACTATTCTATAAAAGCCTAATACAATTTAAAAAAATGTTTTTTCCAAAAAAAAAATATATAAAACGCCATTTGTCAAGAACGACGCACGCACACATAAAATTATCAAAGGGAAACCGCCGCATACGCCTCATTCCGAAATCGAGTCGTACGTATTAGCGGCAAAGTTCAAAGATATTTAACGTTTACTAGTATTTTTATAGTAGTATGTGTATGTGTGCGTCACACGAAACACAGGTATAGACAAACATCGTGAAATGAAAAAAAATCCTACCTCTAAACTGTTGAGGTATCTTGATTAATTTCTTTAGGTATGGATTTGAAATATTTTACCTTGGAGGAAGGAGCGCTGACACTTCCAACCTGTATATAACAAGTAATTTATCTCAGTAGGAAAAAAATGCGAAAAACAAACATTTTGAGTTATTTCATAGAAAAAAAATAATTACACACTTATATTTGTAGTTCATTTCTACAAAATAAGTGCATAACATATGCCCAAACATAATTTTGTCATCTTTTATAAGTTGAACCGTTGACCTACAATCGGCACCTACGCCTCGATGGGCTATTTCGAATCGCACTTATCCGGTTTTTTTCAAATATTCTTCAGCTGCAACAAAGAGACTATTATGCAGCTGTCAGTTTTCTACGCCCTATCCTATATGACAGTGTTCGGATGGGCAGCGAGTGCTGAAAAAAATGAGTTACCCTTGCGAGCTTGGTTTGTATGAATAAATGATGAATAAATATATATTTCAAACTTTTTAAAAATAGTTTTTAAATAAAACAAATGATATAGCAGTAAAAATAATTAAGACCGTCGTAGTACAGGTTTTCGACTGTAAGCGAGGTGGTTGCAGGTTCGAATCTTACTTTGGAGAAAGAATTAATTTAATTTTTTTTCTATGTAAAAAAAGTAAAGAGGCGTAAAGAGTAAAGGCGTTATGTTATGTTGTGAAATGAAGTTCTTCAACACTAATTTCACTCTGCCTATCCTGCTATATTCTGGATACAGCGGGAAGGTTTTAAAAACAAAGCACGTAATTTATTATTTCTTAAATAAAATAAATAAATCAGCTTCAGGTTGTATCCCGCACACAGCAGGGTAGGCAGAGGGAACCTAATGTTAAGACACTCCGTTCCCCACTTTCTGCCAAATTCTGGAGGCATTGCGTGTTGAGTGGCAGAAGAGAAGAGAAGAGTTCCTCGAATGGGGATTGAACCCACAACAAGTCGGTTTTACAGTCACACTTTGTGCCGCTGCGCCACGACTGGCCTTAATCTTTATTTATTGATGTATCATATTAAAATAAATTTGTTTATTTATTTTTATGTACCTTTTTATTATTATTTATTTTTTAATTTTTTAGGTATCCTTACGACACATCTAAAACTCCAGCTTACCAATTAACCTATGCTCATCAGGTATACCTTGTAACTTTATAATTCAGTTTTCTTTTTCTTGAGTGATAGAAGAAATATTGTATTAAACTGTGGTCTATTTGGTGAACTTCTAAGAATATTTTACAGAGTTTTTATTCAAATGTTTCCTACTTTTCACTTTATTATTAGATATGAGAAAAAGAGAAGTGCAAATATTTAACAATCCAACACACAACGTAGGCAAGGGCGATGCGAAGCGACATTATAAATAAAACAACAGTGGATCCGCCACTGTTGGTTTCCTTATAATGTCGCATTTTTTGGTCTGAATTTTTTGGTCTGTTTGTATATGTTGCTTTATGGTTTCATGAGATTAATAGGCTAACGATATAACCTATAGTTGGTGATATTGTAAACCACGCAACTTGTAGTAATCGTAACCATTTTTACGAGAAAACGATAACTGATGAGGACTGTCGTCTTCTGTATGTTGAGCGCCTTGAAGTGGGAGCAGCGAATAGTTATGAGTCAGCAGTTCTTAACTTTGAGCTTCATGGGACGCCTACAAGAGTAGTGGATGGTGAAATTCTAAATAAAAAAACGTGATGAGAACCATAAAATATTAAATAATATTTTTTTCTCTTTAGAGCATAGCCGTATCGATGCAAGCTACTATAAATGTATGTCTTGACACGCTGGTCACATCTCTAATTTGCCAATTTCGTTGTCAGTTAAGACTTTTGGCGTTGTCTTTATGCACTCTTTGTGATGGCTTGGAAATTGATAACATGGTAGTACTTGTACAATAAACATAAAAGTTTTTTTAAAAATAAAATTAAAATAAATGGTTGCATAAAACAAAACAGCTCCCAACCTTTACCCGCATAACTGGGTAGGCTGAGGGAAACACATGATATACTCCGTTCCTTACTCTCCGGTTAACGTTCGAGATGTTAAAACTCAACAGAGCGAGAAAATAAAATAAATATAATAATTTAACTTTAAATGAAACTTTTGAAACAGATTACTCCGCATAGAGACGACCAGAAACGAGATTTCGTTTCTGGTCGTCTCTTGAGTCGTCGAGTTTAACTAGCACACAGCACACTAGGCTAGGCCGAGGGAACCTGGGAACCTAGTGTTACATGAGATATTATTTTCATAAAATATTTTATTAACATATATTATAAAACTGTCTAATTTACTATTACTCTTTTCACAAAAAGATTTCTATTTTCCAGGGTCGTCTAACAGAATACAGTAATGAAATAGCATCTAGACGTCTCGAAAGTTGCATAGTGCGTCACCAAAATGTTTTACACCAAGTGAATTTACTACAGAAATATTTTTCAATACCGATTCTAGTACAATTCACCGTCTCAATGGGCATTATATGTGTATCTGCATACCAGTTAGCTTTTGTAAGTAAATAAATCAAAATCAGCTTCACACTGTATCCCGGACACAGCAAGATAGGCAGAGGGAAGGTAGTGTTAAGACACTCCCATTTCGTACGTTTCCCATTTTGTGAATAGCTGAAAATCTAAAGGGTAAGTATGGGGAAACTACACTGGCTTATAAGTTCTTATAAATTGTTTTACCACGAGTCTGTAGCTCTTCATCCTGAATAGCGACACTAACTCTTATAGTTAGGGATTTATGGGGGTTGCTACCCTTTACGTAAAGGTAAGGTTTTCTCATTATTTATATAATTTTAATGGTTTCTTTTAATTTTTTTTTAGATGTTTTGGAATATCTATAGAAAGAAAATGCGCTATAGAAAGAAAAAGGCACTTTGTACAATTAATTCATATTTAAATATTAATTTGTCGAGTGGAACTGCGTCTGATAGGAAACGTGACGGTTGTGGGTTCGTTTCCCGAGGTTCCCTATAAACCTATTATTAAGACATTTTTCCCAAGTATCAAATATTTTTGAGACATTGCTTGTTGGTACTGGACCTCAAGTCCGAGTGGAAATCGGAACCACAACCGTCACATTTACTATCAGAGGCAGTTCCCCTCGGCTTACTTTTACATATTCAGGACGTTTATATTCAAATTATTAGGATTTGTATGGTATATAGTACCTAGTAAATGACAATGTACGCATGATTAGACAATAGAAAGGTTTGTGGCACAATGGCACCGCATAACTATAACTGAAAACACGATGGTATTGGTTAGAATCCCTAAACAGGGGAACAAATTATTTTGTTTTCATATTCAAGTAATAAGACTAAGAACGGGGTTGAAATCCACCAGTTAACAGTCACTGTCTTGAAAAATGGGTGGTAGGTAGATGGAGAACGGAGTGTTTTAAGACTATACGGGATGCAACGTGAAATTAAAGAAATAATATCATTGAGAGACCATCGTCGTAATGTTTTATATTTTAAGGAGACAACGAGTTTGGTTCGTATAATATCAATGGTAGCGTACTTGATGGTGATGATGCTGCAGGTGTTTCTCTATTGTTATCAAGGAAATCAGCTAGTAATGGATGTATGTATTATTTATGTATAAATTAAAATTGAAAAATCTATAAAATATGATTATATAATTAAAACTATACCACATATGTCCGGATAGGCAGAGGGAAACCCAGTGTGAGATTTCCCCGCGCACCGCTCAATATTTACTACAGCTTTGTATATGAAATTAAAAATACAGAGTGTATTAACCATGACACATAATAACAAAAGAAAAAAGAACAAAAATATTTTATTACCGATTCCCGTCCACTCTATGGATGAGGGTTTAAAAGGCGTTGAAAGACGGAATAAGTATAGAATTAAAAAAAAATAAAAATTAAATTAGCTTCACGCTGTATCCCGCACACAGCAGGGTAGGCAGAGGGAACCTAGTGTTAAGACACTCCGTTCCCCACTTTCTGCCGAATTCTGGAGGCATTGCATGTTGAGTGGCAGAACTCAACGCCGCGCTTAACCTCGACATCAGAGCGAAGAAATGGAAATATAAATTTAAGTAAATATTTCATCTCCTCGAGTGGGGATCGAACCCACAACCAGTCGGTTTTGCAGTCACACCTCGTGCTGCTGCGCCACGGTCGGCGTTTCGCGGAGGCAGAGGTCTACCCTGCTGTGTGTTTTAATTGCTCTTTGGAGGACGGCGTAGCTTAGTAGCACAATGTGAAACTACGAACACGACGGTGGATGTTGGGTTTGATTCCCATTTAACAAAATGTATTAATTTCATTTACCCAAGACATTGTGTGTTTAGTGGTAGAGATAGAAATCAACACCGCGCTGTTTCGTTACCAGAGCATGAATGAATGTAATCTATTCGCTCGAGTAGGAATCGAACTCCCAATCATGGCGCTTACAGTCAGATGGTGTGCCTCAATTTTTATTATAAATTACAACATATTTCTAGAGTGTAGGTGTATCGAGCGCTGGCTTCAACTTTCCATGGTACACTTGCAGCATCCCAATACGAAAATCACTTCTCATATTAATGATTAGAACTAAACGGGTGGCCCGACTAACTGCCGGTGGATTTACCGAACTCTCTTTAGGTACTTTTATGGCTGTAAGTACATATTATATATTGTACTAGAGCTCCCATATAGCGTCACAGAAATATTTTAAACATTCTGTGGTCTTCGACTGGGATTCGAACTGGCACTGAGTGTTGCCACCATTATTACTGCATTTCCAAAAATAATTTTTTTATTGATAAAATAGATATTACTATACATTGATATCAGATAAAGAAGACATTATATAAATCGAATCGAATTGATTCCCACTCGTGGAAATGAATTATTCTTATTTCCTTGCTGTAGTTATTAGGCAAAGCGCGGCGGTGAGTTCCGCCTTTTAACATGCTATTTCTCGAAAATGAGGTGGAAAATGGAGAACGGAATATCTTAACACTATGATTCCGTCCTCCGACCCTTCTATATGATATATGGCATGAAGCTACAAAAAAAATATTAATTTTTGTATTTTTTTACAGATAATAAAAGCATCGTATACATTCTTCACAGTGTTACAGCAGGTTGTCGAAACTTGAATTGATCTGAACTTTTATGTATCTCTTTATATATTAAACAGGCATACAAATATACTTGTTTTATTATTACCAACTAAATTGCATATACTTACTTAAACAAATTAATTTCACATATTGAATGAAGAGTAAATATATTATATTATAATAAAAATAAAGAAGAGAATTTGAGGCCGTCGTGGGCAGGGCACAATCGTATGATCGTAAACGCGATAGTTTTAGATTCGATTCCCACTCTAAGAAATTAAATATTTAATGCTTATTTAATGCTTCCTCGCTCTGGAAAGTGGGGAACTGAAATGTCTTAATGAGATGGGAAATGTAGAGTAGGTAGAGAGAATCTAGCGTTCCGGACCGTTACCAGACGCTCTGTCAAAAATACTTCATATTGCTTATAATTTCAATATAATTTGTTCTGTGTGCTAGTAAAATAATCAGCTTCACGCTGCTTCGCGCACGCTACAGGCTAGACAGAGGGAACTGTTAAGACACTCCGTTCACCATTTTCTTACGAATTATGGTATTTCGTATTAAGTGGCGGAACTCAACGCCGCGCTTTGCCTCTATGCCAGAGCGAGGAAATTAAAATGTAAAGTTAAATAAATATTTTATTTTCTTGAGCAGAGTTCGGACCCACTACCAGTCGTGTTTACAGTAATACACCCATCACCAGACTGAACTCAAACAATAAGTACATAATTAAATAAATGTTAAGAAAAAAAATAATAATTTGGAACCTGTTGTTTGAAGTTTGTGTCTTTGAAGACATTTCTTATTGAATAAAAATAAAAATGCATCACAATATTATCAAGAAAAACAATAAAATGATGGGCTTTATATTATTGGGAAAAAAAATAATATTATTACTTGCTATAAAATTTATATGAGTGTATACTACCCGTGTCTATCAAAATCGTGGCCTTCACGTGAACATGCTGGCTAATAAAAAATAACTAAATATATATAATTAATAAATATCAATTTTAATAAATATAATTTATTTATTTTACATTATTATATAGGTACTTAACATTTTTAAAGTGTTATTGTACACCTTGTATTTGGTCGGTTTCCAGTCACTCACTTGTTCTAATATCTTACCATTTACGTATAACGTTCTTTCTTCATTTATTTCAAATACCAAAATCTTCTTCAGTCTTACTGGTATTGAGGCTTAGACCATTATTTTCACACCCTCCTTTTAGAATAGTGACTAATGCCTGCAACTCACGTTCTGATGATACACTGCATCATCTGCGTACAGCAGGCAACTTACACTTACGTTACCTACTTTCACTCCCATTTCACTTTGTTTCACTCCTTGGAGACAGCTATCCAAATACAAATTGAACAACCAAGCTGACATGGCGCATCCTTGTGCAACACTCGATTAAATGTCAAACCAAGGCGACATGTCAGCTCTTACTCGCACGCAGGCTTAATGATCTCTGTAAAGAGACTTTACAGCCTGCAGCAAGGGTCCGCTCACATTGTACCGGGGTAGCATCTCCCATAATTTCATTCTCACTACTCTGTCAAACGCCTTTTCCAAGTCCACGAAGTCACAGTAAACTATTAGGTTAACTGCCAAGAATTTCTCCGTGATCATGCAGAAGGAAAAAATCTGATCCTTAAATCCTCTTCTAGGTCTACAGCAGGGGTTCCCAACCTTTTCTTGATCAAGGACCACTTTTATATCATTCTTGGTAGCAGGGACCACTATACATGTAGGTAAAATAAAAATTAACTGTGATAATTAAACAGAAACTTCGCCTCACCATCCCCAGTCATAAAATTAAAATCGTTCGCGGACCATATTTAGGCCTCTGCGGACCACTGGTGGTCCGCGGACCACTGGTTGGGAACCACTGGTCTACAGCCACCTTGAACCTCCCACAAATAAAATATTTTTAATGCGAACTCATTACTTCCAAGATGAATCTTTTAAAAACCCCAGAGCCACTATGTATAACAAGATATTAATAATTTAAAGATATAAACAACGTGTGAAATAATAACACGTGAAGATAAATCAAAAACACTCACGGAGGCGTGTGTCTGACATCAATTGATATTATCAACACCCATCAATTGATAAGTCGATAGTATAAGTCCACTTCATATTTACTTTACGACCTTGCGTTTCATTGCCGTTGTTATCAAAAATCCCCAATAAACTACTGTAGTCCAAGAAACAGTATTTCTTTTTTATTTTTTCAGCTTAACGCTGTATCCCGCTTATAGCAGGGTAGGCTGTGCGAACCTAGTGTTAATACATTGCGTGCTAGGTGACGGATCTCAGCTCTGCGCTTTGCCTGGTTATTAGAGCGAAGAAATAAGAAATATTAATAAGTAATAATTAATTTAGTCCAGTGGCAAACGAACCGTCACGTTCGCATTTGCACGTCACACTCTGTACCACGACGGCCTTATTACTAAATCTTTCTATATTTTTTTCCTGTTTATATTTTAACTTTATATCAAGACATTCGATACTTTACTTTCCACTCAGATTCGACATTGCGAAGGAAAATCGCAGCGTTATGACCCGCCACGCAACACTAAATGTACCATAAATTATACGGTTATTGAGGAACAGTGTCATAACACTAGGTTCCTTCTATCTACCGTAATCTATGCAGGATACATAAATTAAAAAAAGTTTGAATTATATTGGTAATTATATTTGTTTGTTTTTTTAATTTTAATGAATGTCTTGGAAATATAAATGTTTAATAGAAAATACATAACAACTGCTACATTAAAACCTAAACGTACAGTATTGTACTAAACAATTTATATCCTCATTTCACACTTCGTAATTTACATAATAGACTATTTTAGAATAATAATGGCTGTCATGAAATCTCTATATATAATAAAAGGATAGAAAAGTCAATTCTGTACATGAAAGATATAAAAAAAATAAAAATTAGGTCGGTTTATATGTCGATTATAGAACCTAAAAAACCACTCAACAGAATTCTTGTCTGTCTGTCTGTCTGTCTGTCTGTCTGTCTGTCTGTCTGTTTGTTTGTTCGTCAATCACGCAAAAACTACTGGACAGAAATTGATGAATTTTTGCATGGTATTAGCCTAGGTTC
>JAATLQ010037913.1:10390-68938 GCA_013421005.1 Heliconius erato x Heliconius himera | reverse complement strand
CACCTTGTCATTCCACCACCATGTCTCCCTGTCGATGACACGTCCTCCTCTGGAAAGGCCAAGAACTCGCCTGCCTGCCGCAATGATTGTCGACTGAGCTCGATCCCAAGCATCCTGAGCAGTCTCGGTGTTAGTCGAAAGATTATGACTTTTCACCTCTGCCAGGAGGTCGGTCTGCATCGGTCCATTCAGCAACCACCACTTGATCCGAGGCCTACGTTTCTCGGCTACTTTCTTCTTCGGAGTGACGTTAAAGTCCATGACAAGAAGACGATGTTGGGCCGTTAGGCTTTCGCCTGGAATGACCTTACAGTTAGTTACCCTGCCCATATGACACTGTCTGGTCAATAAGTAGTCTATTTGAGTTGAGTGGGACCCGCTCTTATACGTGATAAGATGCTGAGGGTTCTTTTGGAAGAACGTATTCACGACGGCCAGATCAGACGCAATACAGGTTCTGAAAATATTTTCTCCCTCTGTATTGCGAAGACCGTGCCCAAAACCCCCGTGAACACGTTCATACGGCTCAGCAGCCTTACCGACATGACCGGTCAAGTCCCCCCCAACTAAGACCACTTCGGTAGACGGTACAGCAAGTAGCACCTCTACATACTGCTCCCAGAATGTCTCCTTTTCGGACGCGCTACATCCCGCCTGGGGAGCATAGGCTCTGATTAAGTTTGTGGTAACGCCCTCAATCAGTACCCTTACTCGCATCAAGCGGTCGCAGCGACGGTCAACTTCAAGGAGCCCATTCTGAAGCTCTTCAGAAAGCACTATCGCCACACCGTTTCTACCGGAAGGTGACCCAGTGTATATAAGCCGGTAACCCTGCCCAATGTTACGGGACTTATTGCCCTTCCAGCGAGTTTCCTGAAGGAAAGCACACTGGACCCGACGTCTCATGAGTACATCTGCGAGTTCCCTGCATCGTCCGGTTAGAGAGCCAATATTCCACGTTGCAAAGCGGAGTTTCCGTCTGGGTACTAACGTCTTTAGCCGTGTCCGTACTTGACACGGTAGCCCTTGCCAACTTGTCGCAGGTGTAGGGCGATGTGCCTGCGCGTCGTTTTGCGGCGACGCCCTAGTCGTACCCAGTCTGTGCGTGGTTCGTTCCATATTATGGCGAGTTGTGGTTTTTAATGGGGCGATTGCCATCTGACCTCCAAAACCCCTATGTGGGGAGAAACCGGGGGGAGAGGAATAGGATAGATAGAAAAGGGGAAAGGATGGGCAAAGGGAGAGGGTAGGAAAAGGAAGAGATTAAAAGAACACCACTTTTATGGACTAGACGGAGGTTATAACAAGTGGTGGCTCGAGGATCCGGGGTCGCGTACCCGTATGCCCAAGAACAAATATCAGACAGATGTCAGGACACCCTCTGGATGCCCACTTGACACTAGGCTCTGCCTATTCTGAATTGAATAACGGAGTACCGTAGTTATTCAATTCTGCCTAAATTTGAGACCATGTGTGCCAAAAGTCAACACCCCGCTTTAGCAGCGACCGTAGCGGAAAAATATTAAAGAACACCCGTGATTGGGAATCGAACTCACAACATCGCAATTACATTCAGATGCTCATTTATCTTTTTTTATTAACTCACCTGGTGGAAACATAAGTTTTTGATTATATCTTTCAGCGACTTCTCGAGCTTTCTCCAAACTAGTGTCCATTTTGACATCAAATTCTTCGCCTAGTATATTCATCAGTTCTAATACTGAATGCGTCCTTAGACAGTTTATACTGAAATTAGAAATATATAATTATTTTAACTTAAATAAGAAGACATCTAAAATTAAAAAAAATATACAACAGAATAAGTAATGGCAAAGGAGAGACTCATAAGCCATTTTATGGGATAGTGGTATTAAAGTATTTTATTTTTTTTTATTAATTTTTAATAATACATTTTAATTTAAAAGATTTTTCTGACTCTACTTTTATAATCACCCACACAAACACAAAGCTCAGCAGGACATATATAGGACGAATACAAAAACGTATAAGAGTGAAAGGGATAGAAATACCTATAATGCCAGGAAGTACTGCCGGTGCCGGTAGTGACACACAACCCCGAGCTCTTCGTATGCGTCCATTTTCCATTATCTATTTGTAGTCGAAGGAGAGAAACTCGAGATGTCACGCTTTCGCCTATAAATACCTGGAAAAACGAAAAAGAATCTGATTTTAGGTCGGGCATATTAAAAGGTGGTAATAATAAAAATATATAAGTTTCTACCATGAAAGAGAAAAGATCTGGTAATGTTTAGCCGGAATGGACTCCTTTTAAATGAAATAAGTCTAGATTTCCACCAACAAAGAGTTTCATATTTTGTAATTACTTGAGCGAGTTCATTTCAACTCTTTCTGCTCGCCCGGCTCTTTCCGCCCGACTGTTTATTGGAGGAAATAGTCTCCTCGGTTTAAGACTATATCATAAAGAAACTATATATAGTTTCTTTATGATATAGTCTTAAACCGAGTTAACTTAGTAGACTTAGTAGTAGTAGAGTATAGAACAAAATAATAAAATATATTTTATTATTTTGTTCTATAACAACAAATAAAAATTTAATATAAGTTAAATTGTAATATTCAATATTATTTATTTAACCAAAAACAGTTACCAAGCTACCTATCCTATCCTACCTATCTACATTGCAATTTAAAGAGGAAAGAAAAATGAAAAGAAACATACCTCATTTAAGGCCAAAAATGGTAAAACTTTCGTTGCCAACGTGGAATTTGGGTCATCTGTAGATAAATTTGTATTTTTCGTATCTGTACTGTCCATTGGATTTGACACTGGCGGGTATCTAAAAAATGTTATATAGAAACATTTTAATATAATATAATAAATTGGGGTCTTTGTAAGCACGATGGTTGTAGGTTCGATTTCCACTCGAATTATTTTTTTTTTCGCCTGTCGTTATGTTCCACCACTGAACATGAAATATCAGAAGAAAATTAACGAAACGGAGTGACTGAACACTAGATTCCCTTCGCCTACCCTGCTATATACGGGATACGGCGTGAAAGAAAAAAATTATAAGTTCTTTCAAATTATATCGATAAAATTTATACGTTTTTATTACTTATAGCTTAAACCGAGACTTGTTAAAATGTCATTTATTTTGCCCACCTTTTCTATCTGTAAACGTGATGGGTGTGGATTCGATTCCAATTTGAGGTCATTTTGGCATTTAAATTATCTTCATATCCTTGATCTTGGTCCTATCAGGATAGTTTTTTTTATAATGAAATCTATAAACTACCTGGCAGCAGACAGAATCTAGTGTCAATATACTCCATCCTTCACTTTCTACGTATTTCACACAAATTTCTAATACAATATATTTACCTGCAATAATGCAACGTATGTAAGTCGACGGGCGTTATAGTTTCTAATAGTTTAGGTTCGCTGGTGACTGTTGTTCTTATTCTGGACCGTCTCATCCATGTGAATCTGCCCTAAAATTTATGTAAATTTTAACTTCAGGGTTTTGTTTTTAGCTTTATGATATCATCTTGTTATATTTCTAAATAAGTATTTTTTTATTTTTTAAACATTTTAAAGTGTTTTTCCACACTTAGGAAAGAAAAATACTTATTTAGAAAACGTATAAAAAATATTATTAGTATTTTTCTTTCCTAAGTGTGGAATAACACTTTAAAAATGTTAAAAAGACAGTATATGCTCAAAATAATAGCTAAGTAAAACAATAGTAGGAAGACAAGCAATTCGAATGACATATTACTCTATACATTAAATTTCATAAAATAATAATGAAAAAAGAATAACATATATGATAATTAAATTAAAACCTACCTCCTTTAAAGCCTGAAACGCTCCCTTCACGTCGTTTGAACACCACGTGGGTAAACAGAGTCGTCCTACCGATTTGTGTGGAGCACTATTGAATCCTATTACTGGTTTACTGGAATTTAAAAATAAAGTATTATTACGGTATTCGTTTTGTTGTAGCTTGACGCTGTGTCCCGCACATAGCAGGGTAGGCATTGGGAACCTAGTCTTTAGGACACTCCGTGTACTCATTGAGACACTTCTTTTCCTCACCTTCCGCAGGATTCTGGAGGCATGTTGAGTTGAGGCTGATCTCAACGCAGCACTTTGCCTCATTACTAGAGCGAGGAAGACAGTCGTGGCGCAGGGGCAAAAAGTGTGAATGATCGAACTCGATCAAAAGTTTATTTAAATTTATATTTCCATTTTTAAAGTGTTATTCCACACTTAGGAAAGAAAAATACTTATTTAGAAAACGTATAAAAATTTGAACGCAGCGGGACTCGAACCCGCGCCTCCTGGAAACCGACCAGGCGCTCTGACCACTAAGCCATGCGTTCTCGCCAAGCTGCGTCGAAATTTTTATACGCTTGTTACAACTTATTTATGTTGTTAGCATCTCTGTAGGGAGATTTTTACAAATTTCCGCTACCCAAAGATAATTACTAAGAATTATCGTTTGGCAAGAGAGAAACTATTTTTTAAATATTTCTTAGGAAAGAAAAATACTTATTTAGAAAACGTATAAAAATTTTAATGCAGCGGGACTCGAACCTAAGTGTGGAATAACACTTTAAAAATGTTTAAAAATATTTAAAAAATAGTTTCTCTCTTGCCAAACGATAATTCTTAGTTATTATCTTTGGGTAGCAGAAATTTGTAAAAATCTCCCTACAGAGATGCTAACAACATAAATAAGTTATAACAAGCGTATAAAATTTCGACGTAGCTTGGCGAGAACGCATGGCTTAGTGGTCAGAGCGCCTGGTCGGTTTCCAGGAGGCGCGGGTTCGAGTCCCGCTGCGTTCAAATTTTTATACGTTTTCTAAATAAGTATTTATATTTCCATTTCTTCGTTCTGGTGTCGAGCCAAAACGCGGCCAATGCTTCCAAAATTCCGCGGGAATTGGTGAACGGAGTGTCTTAACACTAGGTGCCGCCTTCTGCCTACCATGCTTTGGGCGGGATACAGCATGAAGCTGAAGGAAATGAAAATGTTAAATATTTCTTTTCCTCAAGTGGGAATCAAACCCACAACCGGTTACGCTTACAGTCATACACATGTGCCCCTTGCGCCACGACTAGCCTCTAGCCTGGCCGGCCTGGTCTGGTATGTACATCTTAGATTGTTAAATTTCGTTTTTTTTCTATACGTCTCGTCCCTCGTCCCATTTTTAATTTCTTAAGGAATTCTCCAAAGAGATATAGGTTTAACATGTTAAATTTAGTTGTAATAAACATATAATTTTTATTTAAGACTTTGCCCGTAAGAAAATATTTAAAAATAATCTTTCACATTAATTCCTTAGTGGATTACGTACGTAGCAACAATTTATTTTTTTATTATTACAAAGTAATATTAAAATACATTAGTACATTTACTGCTAAAAACATATAAATTTTATTTAAGAGTGAGAGGAAAATAATAATAAAAAATAATAATAAATTTCCTTACTTCGCATCTCTAACTCTAGAAGCTGCTAAAAGGAAGGTACCGTCCCCACCACAAGGCACTACCACATCACACCAACTTATTAATTCATCATTGTATGTAAGTCTGTGGAAAAAAAATTAATACATTAATAGGCAATTTGAAAAATAAACATAAAAAATCTATTAATATCGTTTTATATGGCAATAAACAATATAACTGTTTTTTTAACACTTTAAAAGTGTTTTTCCACACTTACAAATAAGTTTTCTTGATAAATATTTAAATATTTTTTTTTCCTTAGCGCATATACATATGCAACCCTTTACAGCATGGTATATAGAAATAGTATAGATAATTTAGTGCTAAGACACTCCGTTCCCTATTGTCTCCGTGTCCACTCCATTCGAAAATTGCGTGTTCAGTGGCGATACTCAACGCCGGGTTTCATCTAACTAATCCAAGTAAATGTAGATTATTTATATTTAAAAAAAAATTAAGTATGAACCTATCACCGGGTGGGGTTTGAAGCCACAACCATCGCGTTCGCAGAGAGATATAGACAGTCCCACTGTGCTGCCTGATGGCCTCTCGGGTAAAGTATAATTTAATGTGTATAATAATAGAAATATTTTCATTTACACTATCTTCTATCACTTTTAATATTGACCTTGAGACAAATATTATCTACATTAAAGTAAATATTCAATTGATACATTTCTTTTAGGTTTTTTTACTGACGTAACCAATAATAATTGTTTTTTTTTTATAGGTAGGATATCATTTTTAGCTTCACGCTGTATCTTAGACATTGCAGGGTAGAGGGAACCTGGGAACCCACTTTTAAGACACTCCCACATTAAACACGTCAGTTCTCCAATCCGCCGAATTCTCGAGGAATTGTGTTTTGAGTGGCGGAACTCAACTCACCTGCTAGCCATTTCGACTTGTAGGCCCATTTCTTTGAGACTTTTCGCGACGTTCTCCTCAAACGCTTTTTGCTCTCTATGTATGCTTATCATTGAATCGTAATCGGACCCCCTTTGTCTTAGAACCTTTTCTAGTTCTGCATCCGGTATATTGTCGTGGCTGTGTCTGAAACAAAAATTTAAGAAACATTATATTGATGCAGTTAGAGACGCTTATAACAGTTTTTTCTGAATAGAGGTTAATGCTGTTAGCCCTTACAGCGACACCGGTTGGGTAGGGAGGGAATAGGGTACTCTATTACTAATAAAGTGCAAGTACTACGTGGCTGCCTGAAAGGATATCGTCCGTAGCAGTGTCCCCTGCGGGACTCCAACCCCGGCTTACGGCCGTCGATCGTGCTCATATTAATGCACAAAGGATAATTTTGCACGAACCATTAGGTCCTGTATAAGTTTTCTTATACATTATTTTTTTTACAGATAACGATGATATCACCTTTCATTGTTTACATTTGCCACAATTTATCAATATAAATTGTAAAAATTAAATTAATCTATTTAAAAAAATACTTAGATTGACGTCCATATTAAAAGTATAAACATACGAGTATAGTCCGAGATTTCATTAGAACCTACCATTTTTGTTTCATAAAAAGACAAAAAGAGAGTAGAGTGTATTTTCAAACTGTCTTTTACGTACAGAGTACCCTCTTTTCGAGTCACCCAGTATCTCTGAAACGATCAATACGTATAACAACATTAACGTCATGTTTGAAAAAAAAGATCGATCGAGATCCAGAAGAAGTCCACGACCCCGTGTCACTCTTCGTTTCGTCCACTTGACCACACTAGCGAAGACGCTGATAACAGCTAATAATCTTACTATATATACGTAGGAATATTAAAAATGTTAGTAAATAATTCTACGTAAAATAGAATATTAGAGTGAAAGAGAAGAATGTCATTTCTTTTTAGTCTTGACAGCGTCACCGGGAGGGGAGGGGCGAGAGTAGCTCGCCCCTGAAGAAAAATAGAGCTTTGATGGATGGACTCGTGGAAAATAAGATTTTTCGCCGATACAGCTTCCGCTGCCGTGACCAGGGTGAAGGATGTATGACGACTCGTGTGTATTAGTATAAGTAGAGAAGCAATACGACAAACGAGGCACAATGGCGAAACGACGCTACGTGTGACAATTGTTACTAAAATTTTAATTTAAATAAATAGTATTTTTGGATCTTCCATTGTATGTATTCTAAATTCCGGATCCTGCATACATATATGTACTAGATATATAAGCTTAAATCTATAAATTTCTAATTATATATAATAAATATATCTACATACTTTTCATATTCATATCTTGTGACTTTTGAAACAATGAGGCACTTCTGCATCTTCAACCGGGGCTCGGCTGCGTCGTGCTGACGTCGCGACAGACCAGTTACTCGTTCACATAAATCTTTATTTTGACGAAGACCTATAAGAAAAGCATTTAGTTTTAAGTCATTTTAACGGGGTTGCCCACTAATGTAATAAAACTGAAGAACATTTTCCTGAGTGGGAATCAAATCCACAACCGCTGAGTTTAGAGTCAGCTTCATGACGAAATCACTGATATACATATACATGTATCTATTTACTTTTTAATATACCTATAATATGTAATTTTTACTTTCTTTTTAACATTCATGTTTTTTTAATAATATGACGTATTATGTAGATTAAATGATAAATTTCTCGTGATCTTTAGGTAAAATAACAAAAAGATTAATAGAAAAAAATAAAAAATGCGTAGCAAAAAGATAAAATGTCCCATTTACTGATCGGCCTTGGAAGGCTTTATTATTTAGTATCTCTCAGAAATGCTATCTCAAACAATAACAATTGTTTTATATTTATTCACATTTACGACTATTATCTTGACTCTAAAAATAAAAAAATATATTTATATAATAAAAAATTGAGGCCAGTCATGGCGCAGCGGCACAAAGTGTGTCTGTAAATCGTCTGGTTGTGAGTTCGATCCCCACTAGAGGAGATGAAATATTTATTTACATTTATATTTTCATTTCTTCGCTCTGGTGTCGAGGGGAAAGCGCGGCGTTGGGTTCCGCCACTCGACACGCAATGCCTCCGGAATTCGGCAGTAAGTGGGGAACGAAGTGTCTTAACACTAGGTTCCCTCTGCCTACCCTGCTATGTGCGGAATACAGCGTGAAGCTAATTTAATTTTTTTTTTAATATAATAAAAGTATAAAAATGTCGAATGTCTGACGACGCACGTAATGGTCGTGGGATCGATCTCTACTTGAGTGAATGTTTATATTTAATCATTTATTTCTAGGTTATTTTTATTTATCTCTGTACAATTCATGTATTAAGATATAAAAAGATAACTAAATAATTTTCGGAGTTCTTAATTCACGCTTCTTTGTTACTTCTAATGATTTTAAACGGTAAAAGAGACTACCAGACATAACTTTCTTTTCTTATGCTATCACTAAATCATCGCAACATAACTCTATTACACAAGTTAAGGTAAGTGACGGTAACTTCGTGCTAGTACGTCTTTTCGTTAGTTTTGCTTCTGGCAGAAAAAATAAGCAATTTAAGTATTATTTACGTAAAGTATATATTTGTAAAAAAACTTTATAATTTCAACTGTCTAAAAATATAAGCAATAATATTTTAATGACAACATTGAGCGTATAGCGACGTTTGAAAGGCAGAGTTGACTACAAACTGCAGTGTAACTTGCCTGTGTTCCTTCCCACCGTAAGAGTAGCGTAAGAATTTCTTAAGGTCGTAGAAAGACAAAGGTAAGTTATTCAAATAAAACTTTAAATATATGCTGTTCTGTATTCTATAATCAAATATTTAATTGAAAAAAAAAGTAGAAGGAAGCATAAAATTCTTTCAAAATTGCAATAAATTGACTCACGAAATAGCAGTCATTTTATTTAACGTGTGTCCTCTAGTTCGTGTTACTACCGAATTAGGGAAATCTTAGATACTTTTTATTAAATTTATATTTATATAATAATTTACATAATTTAAATTTAAAGCTTAAAAACAGTTAATTTACTTGTTTAAGTTTCTTGTGATCGAAGTTCGGTGTATATTTTGTTCATTTTAATTCCTATAATACTATTATAAAGGTAGCCCGAATTCATATTTTTAAGCTAAATTCGTATAGGTACTACCAATGGAATTTTATTTTTTAATCAGCTTTTTTTATTTATATTTATGTATTTTTTATTATATACAGGATAATTAATAGTTGCTTTACATAATTTAAAAATAACCGAAAAAATTGGATTACGGAAATTCCCAAAATCAGTAACACGAAACAAGATTCTCTGCATTTCATTATTTTCCGTAAATTCGTGATACATAAATACACATAAAATCACACATTGACTCCCTTGTATTAATTAATATTAGTTACCTTGGTCTTGTGATCTAAGTAAAGATTTTTCGACTTGATGATTTGATGACTATGAGTGGCTTAGATACAATTACTGGTCGTGTAAATTGGCGCTGGCCAGAAAAAGATGACATCCTCACATACTATTATGAAGACGTTATAAAGAAAATAAAAGCTCCTATACCACTCAATGAACGAGGAGTTTTCTCTGTAGTAGATATATAGTGCAACATTTTGAATTTTTTAGATTAAATAAAAATGCGGCCAAATCATTCAGATTTGAGATAATTAAATTATCATTTTATTAATGTTATTGTTTTATATTTTGTTGGAGTATTATTCTTTATTTTTTTATTATTTGATCTTATTTGAGTTTACTTTTATTACATAAGTTCTTAATTTTATGGTGTAATTAATCAAAGAGAAAACAAACTAGCACAGCTTCAATTAATGAGACTTGAATTTAGTTTTAATTTTTAGTTTGTAAATTATAAAATTTTAATGTCGTCGTAAACTGATCTCATCTTAATATTTTTAATTATAATTTTTTTATAATACAATTTGTGAAATATTTATGTTTTTTTGTTACAAATTAACCTTACTTGCCGTGTAAAAATTTTATCCCGAATCAGGGGCCACAATTTCACGAACTTAGAAACAGAGCAAAATTTTATCACGAATTAGGGTTCAAACAAGAGGTCCATAAATAAATTAATATAAAAATTAAACTTAAGTTAAAACACATAATTCACACATTAAATTACTGCCAAAAGACCCACTTTGATCACACAAAAATTTGCAAATTCATATAACCTTTAATAATATATTTAAAATAGTTTGAAGTTATAAGAGCCTTAAATTGCCGAAACCATGGACACTTACCTTATAAAATTAAATAAAACATGACTTAAAAAATATTTTTACAAACAAGCTTTCTAGATTTTATTTCGTAATGTATTTTATAAATCAAGCCCTTTAATTTATATTAGATGGGTTGTGCAAAAATGATAAATCCGCCATTTTGTTGCAGCGGCCATTTTGAATTAACAGCAATATTAGTAATTCCACTGTCATCAGAGCTGAAATCGTAATCCAAACTTCAGTTTAATCTTGGGAAGTGGGACTGGAAGGTGGATCAAATTGAGCTTTTAATTTCAAATTCAAAATATTCTTTATTCAAATAAACTCTTATAAACACTTTTAGCTTAGCTTAAAAGACAAAACGGCAAGTCAAATAAAAACAAGTCCAAAAATCAGATTTTGTACTATAACTCAATCTAAACAAAACCTATGGACATGACGAGAACAACTCCCATTTAATTAGCTTATCGTACGGAAATTCTTTAGAAAAAATAATATTTCCGATGTTATTCTATCCGCTTAAATACATAATGTGTTTAATATTGACATAAAGTGTGTAACAGTCATTTACTTCTATTATCATTCGACGCTGGATTGATCTGGACTGAACTACTATTAGTTGACGAGATTTTTCTTGTATTTTTATTTTTTTAATCTTCAAATAACAAATATAAGTAGGATCAGTTATACAGATATATTTACGATCGTATCTCCTTATTTTTAAAAGTTATTTATTTCTATGGACCAAGGAGAGGGTATACCACTGATATTCATATTTTTATTAAATATAAATATTAAATAAATATTAATATCAGTGGGGCCAGCCGTGGCGCAGTGGCACAAAATGTGACTGTAAATTGGTTGTGGGTTCAATCCCCACTCGAGGAGATGAAATATTTACTTAAATTCATATTTCCATTTCTTCGCTCTGGTTTCGAAGCGCGGCGTTGAGTTCTGCCACTCAACACGCAATGCCTCCAGAATTCGGCAGAAAGTGGGGAACGGAGTGCCTTAACACTAGGTTCCCTCTGCCTACCCTGCTGTGTGCGGGATACAAGCTAATTAATGTCAGTAATCTTGTAAAAACTAATAATGAATAAGTGGCGGAATAATAATAAAGAAATTGTGTCGTTGTGTTGTCTTTGTTTGTTTATCAATTATAAATATTCTTCCGAGTGAGAATTGAACCGGCAACACTAGCGTCTCACCAAAAATATCCTTCTAGTAAAATTTTAATAAAAATTGTCACACATACAAACTAACGCCCAATATTAATAACCTATCTCCAACGTCAATCTTAGATTGTTTCATATATGTATCCAATCTAGAGATCTATCCAATCTAGAATCTAGAGATTGGATAGATATAAGAAACAATCTAAGATTGACGTTGGAGATAGGTTATTAATATTTGGCGTAAGATGTACGCTTTATATCAACTCACCAACTAAATCATAATCAACCAACACTCGTGCAAAAATCTTAAATCACAAGACGAACAAAAAGACGCTGTATACTTTCCGAATCATAAGATAACAAAAGACCTAATAACCGAATGGTCTTGTTATCAAAATAGGTATTTTAATATATAATCGTATATCGTTGCTTTGGATGGTGAAGAGAGACAACTCACATATTAAAAGTTTAGAGATAATAAACAATAAAGGGTTAAACAAATGAAAAATATATATCTCGTTTCACAAAAAATATATATCTAGTATCCCGTTTATAGCAGAGAGATAATAGTTTTAAGACACTCCTTTATCTATTTTCCTCCTGATCCCGGGGCATTGCGTGTTGAGTGGCGGAACTCAACGCCTCGCTTTATACGCTCTTGCCAAGGCGCCACGACGGCTTTATTTCAATAATAAATTGTGTAAACAAATAAGTGAACGATTTCGGTTATCGGTCAGAAATTATTTATATTTTGTTTACGTTTCACTTTATTCCTCAATATCTTTTTTTTTAAATATGAAATAATATATATTTTTTATTTTTTGTAAGTTGACCCTTTTTACAACGAAAGCGTCTAATGTAAATTTCCATTCCAGGCTATTATTAGACAATCTGGTAATAATTGGTTAGTGCGCACGGAGTGAGGGCAGAGGGTAGGCGATAAACACTGGAATTCTTCGGAATGCAATTAAGGAGATAGCTTTTATGTTTTAAGAGAGTAATAAATAGAGAAAATATTCTGTGACTTACTTTAGTTAAGTTGCACTCTTTATAACACCGTACAATTATATATTAGCTCAACACCGGAAAAACGATACACAAGCATTTTACTAATACCAAGAGTATGAAGGATTTCAAGAGAGGCCAGTCGTGGCGCAGCGGCACAAAGTGTGACTGTACAATCGACTAGTTGAGGGTTCGATCCCCACTCAAGGAGATATTTGTTTAAATTTATATTGCCAATTCTTCGCTCTCGTGTCTAGGCAAAGCGCGGCGTTGAGTTCCGCCACTTAACAAGCAATGCCTCCAGAATTCGGCGAAAAGTGGGGAACAGGGTGTCTTAACGCTAGGTTCTCTCTGCCTACCTTGCTGTGTGCGGAATATAGCGTGAAGCTGATTTTAAGAAACGAACCTTGGAACAAGACAGTCGTTTCATTAACAACACTCATAACATAGGAACCAACGGAAACATATCATAATACACAGTGATTAGGTTATCTTTATCGCCCACCCCACATCATTTTGATAACACAAAATATTTTACAATATATTGTCGCGAAAATAAGAGAACACAATGAACAATCGTATAAAAATAACTGATTGTAAATTCAAACGTAATTTGATTTTTTTTTAAATTATAACAGTATTTATGGCCAAAGTATACAGGGTGGAAGTGTCAGCGCTCCTTTTACGGAAACAGCATATAGGGTAAAATATTTTAAACCCATACCTAAAGAAATTAATTAAGATACCTCAATAGTTTAGACGTAGGATTTTTTTTCATTTCACGATGTTTATCCATATTGTATTTCGTGTGAAACAGTTACGCATAGATACCAATAACGTAAGCACATACTACTACAAAAATACTACTATAGGTTAAACAACTTTGAACTTTGCCGCCAATACCCACGACTCGATTTCGGAATGAGGCAAATGTGGCGGTTTCCCTTTGATAGGTTTATGTGTGCGTGCGTCGTTCTTGACAAATGGCGTTTTATATTATAACAATAATTGTATTATTTATTTTGTTTGAAAAAAATACTTTTTGATTTTTGGAAAAAAACATTTTGTTTAATTGTACTAGGCTTTTATAGAGTAGTTAAAATTGTGGTTTAAAGTGGTGCTGACACTTCCACTCTGTATATCCAATAAAACTGATTAAAATTAGTTCAAAAAACAAAATAATATATTTTCCCGTAATAACATATTCTTGCTGGTAAGGATCGGATCCATTCCTCGGATGTGTGCAAATGTTCAAGCAAATCCGACAATAACAAGTGTCTAAAAATAACAGCCATTAATTGAATAGATTAATAGCTACTAGCTAGTTTATTTGTTCTTACCGATACACTGTTTCCCGCATACAGCAGAACCCACAACCTACGCCTTTACAATTAGACGCTGTACCGCGCCACGACAGCCTCATGTAGGTACAGCTGAAGGTTAATAAGGCACACTAAGTATCGACAAAAAAGTATATCGAGACATTACTACTACTACGTTTCTCTATCTAAAATCTGAAAAATATCGATATATGTGTATCGATTATTCTATAATATGTGAGACGTTTTTTTTATGTAAGATATTGGCAAAACTTAAACAAAGGTTGAAAGGTTGAATTTCGCACGAGGCATTTTTAATTATTAATATGTGTATTTATATATTTTAATGTAAAGAATAAACTGATAACAATTGTATTACATTCACAATTACCTATAGTTATTTACAAATATATAACGTTTCAGTTATTACTCAACTATTGCAAAACTGTAAAATATGAATTCATTTACATTTTTTTAGCTTCACACTGCATCCCGCATAAAGCAGGACTAGCGGCCCACTCGCGGCTTCGCCCGCATACCAGCTATTTTTTTATTATACTGCATTTGCCAACAGATTGATTATATAATTTATACTTTCATTTCAATAATTGAATTAACGTGATGTGATTTAACGTGATGTGAGAATTTGAGCCCGCAGCCTTTACATGTACACACAAAACACGTGTCAACTATTAAAATGGCGCGCATTCATAATAACAATAATCGTAGCCTTTATTAATATGACCTTTATACTATATAAATGATGAAAACAATATATTATATACAATTAATAGTTAATTAAATAAGTATTTATAGTTTTAGACAGAAACCTAATGCGTATTGACTTCCGTCACTCATTACATAACGTCAAAAAAGAACTTGTCTCCGTTTACTCTAATGTAGTTTTTATTTTTCTACACAATTAAAATGGTAGAGTCTGAGATAAGGAAATATCTATACTTTTATGTATTATTTTAAATAGAATAGAAGGTAGAATAATTAGATGGAACAATTCCGTTATCCACTGTCCAGAACTCCAGAGCTCGAGTAGAAATCGAATCCACAACCTATCGCATTTACAGTCGCACTCTTGGGCCCCTGCGGTTCGACATACCACGAATTTTTACTTTTATATGTCGAAAATCGAAATGTTCATACAAAATATCAATAATTTCATAAATAACATTATTTATTTACTCTACATTGTATAGGAGATCCGTGTACCTTAGGACACCATGTACCTAGGGTGTAGGGACAGTGATAGATTTACTTCAAATTTAGCGCTATGAGTGCCACGTCTTTTGTGTCCAACGTCCCGTTTTCGTACCCGAAAAGGTCGGCGATTTTGAACATGCACGTCAGGCAGTTTTGGTATAAGTTTGTTACTGTTTCCTATTCTTTATCTCTTTTTATTAATGTTTTTGGTGGAGAATTTTAGGTAGAGACTTATATTACGCATACTTAGAAGTTAGCTTATGGGTATCTACTTAATTTGCTATTTTTTCATGGATTACTCAACCAGTTTATATACCCTCACTCTCTTAATAGAAAATAATAATTTTGTACCTTGGGACTGTCTCAATTATTACTTTTGTTATTTTAGATGCTACGAAGTAATGGAAGACTAATTAGACTTAAGCTCAATAGGGATAACGGCATAGAAGCTATAAAAAAGGTTATAGTACAAGGATGGTCTATTCGAAAGGTTGCTGAAGAATGTTAGGTTTCAAAATATTTGATAGCCTTATATAGGATGAATAATATTTATCAAATATGTTTTTAATTAATTTTGTAATTATCACTTCTTTATTCTAAAACAAAGCGGAAAAATAAAAATCTCGTATAAACATATTTCGTCATTGTTCCAAAGAACAAGACGTGATTATACGTGATGTTGGAACAAAATCTCAAAATCAATTTTTATTTATTTTTTATACTCAAAAAGATATGTTATTGTATTTCTATGTATAACTGTTTATTAAAATGAATATAAGGATATATATATAAAAATCAATACTTCAAGTTAATTAAAACAGAAGTTGTGCGGGATTGAAGAAAAGTGTCCTAAGGTACAAGGATCTCCTCTACGTGTAATCGATGCATCGTCACATAATAATACTAATATGACTAGCAAACATGACCTTCACAATTGTAAATATTTGAAATGCTATTAACAGTTCAGCTGGCCTTTATCTTTCCTTATCTTTTTGCAACACTAAACACTGAGTTATCTTTTCGTGCTCTGGAATAATATATTTTTGTTATATTAATTCTTAAGATTAATGATTTATAGATAAAAGGAATCACGTTCTAATAATTAGGGTTACACATCAAAGGGTAAAAACGGAACCCTTATAGAATTATTTTGTTATCCGTCTGTCCGGCTTGTAAGATCATTTATTTCAAGATTGCGTGGAGTTATCAAACTGGAAGTAATATCAAATATTCAGGTCTGTGGTCCTTTGAAGCACAGATAAAAAATCAAGCTTCTAAATAAATGCAATCAAAAAATAAAAATCATTTATGTATCGATTTTGCTGCATTTTGTAAGAAATCCGCCGCGTAATCAAAACATTATAGGGTACTACTTATTTTCGGCTTACAATAATGAAATTCGGCGTGTGAGGAAAACTTACAATATGGATAAAGGAAAAAATCCGAAAAGTGTAAATTATAGGTAGTGTAATTTATAGAAAAAAATAATTACAAACTTATATTTGTAATTTATTCCATACAATATGAGTGCATACGGGCCTATAGTAATTCTATGCCTATTTTCTGAGCTATTCCTATGAGTATATGACACTTAACACATTCTAAGGTCCATATTAATAAACCGCCCTCAAATCGGAGATCAATCTCGAGATGCCAAAATTTATAAGCCGGAGGTAACTTTGACCTAAGTGTACTATAGTAATTCTATACCTATTTCCATTTGTATACAGGTGCGAAACCGCAGGTAAATTTGAAAAATATTACAAAAAACACGGTATTTTCACCTATAACGCAAAGTGATTCGAAATGGACGGAGAACTAAATCTTTAACAGTGGGTTGCTAGATTCATTGTTCCTTAAAATACGGAATATGCACAAAAAATAGTCACTAGGTATAAGTCACTAGTACATGGAGTGAAACACATATGTATAATGTACAATGTTGCAATTGTGAGATATCTAGGTCAAAATAATTGATGTAATGATGACTTTCTACAAGAGACGACAGCTTTATACGTTCTTTAGTATGTAAATAAAAAACAAAAAATAAAGAACTTTCGTTTCTTCGATCTGCTTATAGAAAACACGTGGTTAGGGTTAACCAACCAGTAAGCACTGTCTCTATTTAAGTGTCTTAACACTACGTTTTTGGTGATAAGCATAATATAACAATATATAACAAAAACAAATAAAACTATACATTCTAATTACATATTATGTCTAATCTGGTTATCTACATTTTTAGTTAGGTAGTCAATTGAACGTACAAAATTCGCGATATTTCCTCGTTATATAACACTGCGACATGACTTTGAACCTCGCGTGACCGTCTTGTGATAACGAGACGTTTTTTTATAACTAAATTGACTTAGTTTTCTTATATTTAGCTTCTCTTAAATATCTATTTTGAGACAATCATAGCACAAAATGACAGTGTCCGTGATGATTGTATAGCGATAGTTGTGAGTTCACATATAATAGGGTAGGTTGTCCCTACTTAGTATCAAGACACGCCATTTTCACATTTCGAAACATTGCAATTCTGTTGATATGGCGTAATTAAACGCTGCACTTAATGTAGAAACGAAAATAATTAATTTTTCGCTTTCGTAATGAAAGAATATAATTTAACCGAATATTTGATCCCCCTAATAGCGTTTACAAACAGAGGATGTTCTACTGGGTCATAATTGTCTCCTTAAAAATTCAATATATTTAATTTTATAAAAAAAATATCTGTTTTATATTTAATACATCATAGCAAATCACATTCATATTGGTATAACTAATTCAAAAGATAAACAAGAAAGCCTCGCACGAAGTTACTTAATAAGATAATTTCAATGCAACCACCAATACTGTTGCGTAACACAAACATGTTTATTATTTACTTTATAAGGGAAAAAAACGAATTGCTTAAGCGCTATTATCTAATGATTTCTTAAAAGTTGTGAATGGTTTATTCCATTTAACTCAATAATAATAGATGAATTATTTAATTTAAAAGAAATTACGTAAACAATGTTTAGTTCCACCATCAAAACCATGTTTCTAAGAGTAAGTCAAAGTGCCTAATATAATGCATTTTTATCTTAATGGTCGTGAGTTCGACTCCCAAATGGCGGAATAAATTGATTTCATTTTTCTGCTTTAAAAAAGTCTTCAAAGTGCGATATTGAGTTTTGCCATATTATTCTAGGTATTCTCTACTATCATAAATCAGCTTCACGCTGTATCCCGCACACAGCAGGGTAGGCAGAGGGAACCTAGTGTAAAACACTCTGTTCCACACTTTCTGCCGAATTCTAAAATGTCTAACATTATATGTATATTTGTAAGTGATAGTCTCTATTATTAGTATATACAACAGTAACAAGTGACTGGCATTTAGTAATTGTTTAAAATAACCACAAAACGTTTAATTAACTTATTTTGAATTAGCCTAGTTTTTCTGGGAAGAGCATCAGGTGTAAAATAATTTTTAAAATAAATTCTAATATTGATATACAAATTGTATTTTTTCTTTTAGCTTCAATTGAGTCAAAATTGTTTATTACTTTCGAAGATTCATACAGTTGAAGCATTAAACATATATAAAAAATATCAAAATTAACAATCAGACGAAGTAGATTATAAAATATAAATACTTTTGTTGATTAATTTATTTGTACTTGAAAGTTGTTATTCATCAATCAACTCGAAGTAATATTGCCTTATCTGAAGTATATGTATAAAGGATTTCCAACAAAGATGGGAGTTTCTGTCTGTCAAATATTCAATAAATGTAAAAAAACATAACAAAAATATAATATGATGATACCTTTTAGTTTAATATTGGAAACTATAGGTACATCCACAAATTGAACTTTCAACTACCATTTTGAGGCCGGTCGTGGCGCAGCGGCACGAGGTGTGACTGTAAAACCGACTGGTTGTGGGTTCGATTCCCACTCGAGGAGATGAAATATTTACTTAAATTTATATTTCCATTTCTTTGCTCTGGTGTCGAGGTTAACCGCGGCGTTGAGTTCTGCCACTCAACACGCAATGCCTCCAGAATTCGGCAGAAAGTGGGGAACGGGAGTGTCTTAACACTAGGTTCCCTCTGCCTACCCTGCTGTGTGCGGGATACAGCGTGAAGCTGATTTATTTTGATTTAACTACCATTTAATTATAGCCAGATGACCATAGAGGCCTAATGGAAAAGCTTCTGACTATTAATGCAATGGTTGTGTACTTAGGCAAATGAAGTATTTCAATTTCTCAACAATGGCAAGACAAAACATGGTGTGGCAGGCAGAATGTAAACAATGAAGTATCTTGACACTAGGTTCTCCGTGTGGTTTCCATGCATTATGTGAAAATATAACCTTTTTTTTGTGTGACATTTACTCTTAAAAGTTTTATTCAATGAAAGTATCATGGTCGATTTATATTTCATTTATTATCTATATTAGTTAAACTTTAACCTAGGAATGCCAAAGATATCATATATCATATTCCTAATCATAATATTATTTTAATTACCACTAATAAGCTATGTTTTGCCTAAGTCTAACAACAAACAGGAAATATCTTGACATTAAGTAGTTATTCAAGTGTTTTGCTGTCTAATAAAATAACTATTTTTTTTAAAAAGAAATATAAAAAAGACACTTCATTAATTTGTTTGCCTTCATAAATTTTTATGTTCTCTGTTATTTTTTTATCTTTTAAAATTATCATGAATAAATAAATTTTAATTGACCAAAGCCTGAGTGGTTTTTCTTATATAATAAGGTAAGTAAAAAGAGTGAAACAGTATTTAGTTGCTATTTTTTAATCTGGACAATAATCACATTTTTAAATATTAGTATGAAGTGACATAATTAAATATCCTAAATAATCTAATAACTATAAAAAAAAACTTCTAATTAAAAAAAATATATAACTCTGATGGTAATTGTCAAACCATAATTATAGTATTGCAAATGTAAATTTGAGTATATAATTTAAGGTAAAATTAAGTATGCAATACTATAATTATGGTTTGACAATTACCATCAGAGTTATATTTTTTTATCAAACGCATACTATAATTATGGTAGCCTAGTATATACAAATAATCTTAGTAGTATATACAAATAATATAATATTTGTAGTATATACAAATAATCTTAGTAGTTATAACGGTAGTTTTATTTTGTCAATTCGCCCTATCACATCTTATCTTTTATCTTTTAAACTTCAATAAATAAGTAACAAGAGTGAATGACCTAGTTACGTACCTGAATATATTTTTAAACTTTGCAACTTTTAATTTGAAACTCATAAATTTCTTGGTTTGTTATTTTACTAAAAAGCAAACCAATAAAAAAAAAAAAAGCCAGATCTCATCTCGTTATATCTGGAATGCTGTAGAATAGTCACTACAATATTTTTTCATCGTTATCAATAAAAAATATCATAATAAAATATACTTACGTCTCATACCCTTCGCTATTGACACTGTAAAGTTGTTTAGCACTGACATTGTTTGCACTTAAACGTAAATAAATAATAAATCCAAGATTTCTTATCGAAGCCACTACGTGTTCACGCCTCCGCGGCTGTGAATAAACTGGATTGTCAATAACAGACAGAGGCGTGGCGAAAGATAAATATATATTATCACGTTCTATTCAATAATTATTATCAATTGTTATCGTATCGTATTTATTAGTTTCAAAAAATGTTTATATCGGCCTTGCGAAATTTGATAGCGAATTTTTGATTGCAATAGATAATATATCAAAATTCCAGAATGACGTTGACAGCTATGTTGTTTTTCTATTTTAGCAGTGACTATGGTCATAGGTCAAGGATCCTTGATTATAGATGACAAGTTGTGAATTTGGTTCCCACTCAGGGAAATTATTTCATTTATTATTTTCATTTCCTCGTTCTGGTAAAGAGGCAAGGGCGCGGCGAATATGGTACTCAAGACGCAATGCCTCTGTTCGGCGGAATGTGGGAAACGAAATGTCTTAACACGAGGCTCCCAGGTTCCCTCTAACTACCCTGCCATGTATGGGTTACATCGTGAAGCTAAAATGAAAATACAAATGTCCATTTACTATCTGAATACTTATATTAGTCATTTTTTAATATTTAAAATTAAATGTCTCCAGAATTCGGGGGAAGTGATGACCGAAGTGTCTTAACACTAGGTTCCCTCTGCCCACCCTACTGTGTGCGGGAGACAGCGTGAAACTGATTTATTTATTTAAAATTTAAACGTACATATAGTATGAAGTCTTTATATTTTTACTAAATACCTACCTTCAAACAAGGGAAAAACGGTTAGGAAGTACAAAAATAAAACTCCACACTCTAGTTACTTACAGTATATTAGTTCGTTATAAAACAGCTAACCAACGATACAAGCAATAAATAACAAATTTAACAACACTTCACTTCACTTGACATCTCTTTATTTACAATTGAGACTTCTTCCTTGAATGAATAACATTTGATATTTATGTAACATAATTATTTTCTCACATATCTGTAAATGAAATAACTAATACATGTACTAATGGACTTATTTTGAAATAACAATTATTGTCTTTGTATTAATTTGGAAAAAAAACTAATTGGAATGAATGTGTAGCAAGCATTGAAAAAAATATGAATAATAACTATTATAATAACATTTGGGAAAATGATATCCGAAAAGTGCAATTTTATAAGAATATTATTTCTCAATTTTATATTTATGCGAAAGCGAAACAAAAAGGAATGTTTAGGGTAAAGTTTTTATGAAATGACTCAAATGCGTTTTTTTTAAAGAAGTTGACTAGATTAAGTTTTCGAGTATATAAAGATAATGTAATATAATATGATTCGTAAACAGTAAATATTTTTAGTATGAATAGTGGAACAAATTATTTAAAAAATGAAAAGATTGCAATTTCATTTTAATAAACAATATTTTAAAAAAATCTATATATGTTCAATTGTAGCTAAAATATGACCAAAATTTAAAAAAACAACAAAACTTTTGAGAAGATATTTTTTTTATTAATGATCATATTTTGACTACTTTCACTGCAATATTTTATTTTAATGAAAAAGTTAATTAAGTCAGTTTTTATCATTGCCATTACATTTTTTTATTGCACAGACTATATGAAATAAGATAAAACAAATTATTACTTATTTAGAAAACGTATAAAAATTTGAACGCAGCGGGACTCGAACCCGCGCCTCCTGGAAACCGACCGGGTTTCCTGGAGGCGCGGGTTCGAGTCCCGCTGCGTTCAAATTTTTATACGTTTTCTAAATAAGTATTTTTCTTTCCTAAGTGTGGAATAACACTTTAAAAATGTTTAAAAACAAATTAATATTTTATTTTATAAAGATTAAACAAAAGGAGCATTAGTATATTGCTTGTTTACAGAAAAATGGCAGCTGTGTTGTTGTGGCATTTTTAAATACGTGGAAATAATAATTCTACTTTTTATTATGTGCCATTTATCTGTAAAAGAACTTAAGTAGCGGGCCAGGATTTGTTATTACATGTTTATTATCTAAGTCTAATTCTAGAACTAGGAAGATTCACAATAACTTATATTATTTGAATAAATTACTATTGTATAATCTAAGAAACGCAACTTTATTGTTTATACGAAACAAAGAAATATGATTGCAGTGCTTTTAATCTGTTGTTTTAGTTTCTATTATGAAAATCCAAAAAATCCAACAGGCAGGCAGCAAGGAACCTAAAATAAGATACGTTAAGATACTTCGTTCCCCACTTTTCGAGACATTGTCTGTTCATAATTCAACACCGCGCTTTGTCTTCTTACCAGAGTGAAAGAAAAGCATTCTGCTCATTCTCCTGAGTGGGAATCAAACCCAAACTATTATTATGGTTGTCAAATTTAATATTTAATAAATACATACACCGTTTAGTTGCTGCGTTTCGTTTTATAATAAATTATAAGTATATGGATAATAAATAGTCAATAAAAATGGGAAAATCTTTAACCATCTTTCACCTTCCCTCACTGAATAAACCTTTTACACACTAATATATACAAAATATTTTTTTATATATATTTTTTCATTTGACATTATACAGTGTTAAAAAAGAAATTACTTTGAGTGAATTTTCAAAGCCTTTTAGTTTGAAGTATATAAATAATTACTTTTAATAATAAACAAATAATGAATTATATTTCTCTAGGTGTGATTTAAATATATAAAAAGCTAGATATTTTTGTAAGGTAACTACATTCTAATATAGTTACTTGTTGAAACAAATTATACAGAATGTTAAAAAATGTTAATAATTCAAAATTTCGCTTGGTCAGTTAAGGCAGTCAAGTGTAATGAAATTTTTCTACTAATATTATTAAAATGGAGCTAGCTCTTTATTTAACATATAATGAAAACATATGGAAATACTGTTTGCATTTAATAAACACTATTAAAGACGTAATTGAACATAATTGAATAAAAACATGACGATTTGATAAATTCTGACATTGCCTGACTGTAAACACGACGGTCTACGTTCGATTCCAGGAACGAACATTGAACAGAACGAATTAAGACCATTTCCTCGCTCTGATAACAAGACAAAGTTCGGTGTTCAGTTCCGCTACTCAACATGCAACTTCTCGGGAGAATCTAGTGTCAGGACATTCCGTATCAGTTTTTACGTCCAAAACTGGAGACACTGGGTAATTCAATGATATATTTCATGGCTACACTTTATCTTATAAAAGGGGAAAAATAAGAAAAATATTCCTCCAAGTGAGCATTGAACATTCGTGTTTACAGTAGTTTTATTGTTTATGTCATATAAATTTTAGTGTAGGATTAGAAAAAAATTATCATCTTTCTTAAAAAGCCATGTTAAATACAATTATTTGAAGAATTAAATACAGAAACATAATATTTTTATATAACAATAATAATAATAATTTAAAATTTTAAGTATTTATATTGCATTTTTTTTCTAAATATTACAATTTTATATGTCAAAAGTACTACTTTTCGATTACGTCAAAATTGACAGATATATTTTTTCATTTTACAGAAGTTTTCACCAAAATTGACACGTATCTTTAAATAAATATTATAATTTTGAATGTTACAAAATTGTTTACTTAAATGTTATAAATTATGAACACCGTGTTAAAGCAAATGTTCGAAGAATTTCATTGATGGATTAGTTCTTTTTTCTTCGTCCTTATCAATAAACATAGTTTCTTTTTTCCTGTCTATGGTATACATTTAAACATTGTAATGTAAATAAATAATGTTTTAACACAACTGAAATTAATTTAGAATTCTAATAAATAATTTGCTTATTTTATATTTAATAAAAAATGTCCATATTGTTTTAAAAGAACAGCCATTTTGAATTATGATATAAGTAAGTTGAATTATAATATTTTTTTCCAAGTTGTTAAGTAGAGGAGTTATAACCATATTCAAGAGAAATTAATATTGTTTATATTAATTTATAAGGCATCGTGCTATCTCTTTCACACTTATATAAAACTCCATACTTTAAACAGAGAGAGAACTACATTACATTTATTAATAAGGCATTAATTCATAAGATAACTTAACGAATTTCCAAAATTGATTTTCATTTATGTTCGTTTGTAAATCATGTGTATTATTAATATATTTAATTTAAATTTAAATAATTAACAATTCTGTCAGTCTTCTTTTTTGTCTTGTTCGGATTTCGTTTCCACCTCCATCGGGGAGGGGGGACGATCCGGTTCACCTTCTAGAATAGGAAAAAGAAGAAAATATTTATTATGAATTAATTTTTTAGCATGACGGTGTATTCCGCGTTTAGCTGAATAAAGTAGAGGCAATCCCGTGTTTAGATTCTATGTTCCCCACGCTCATCTCAGTTTTTAAGACATTGCATATAGAGCGGCCTTATTTTGCAACACCTTAGCTTATATGGGATACGCCGTTTCTCTACACTGTGGGCTTTACTTATCCGATTGCACGAAACAATGGAGTGTAATGTGTTTATCAGTCTATGCATGTATGTTTGTTCAGATCAACCTGATTTTGATGATTCTTATGTCAATCTAAAATGTTAAACATAGCAAAACTAGCACGTCTAACATTTCAAAACGTAAAAGAATATAAGTTTACGCGACTCACCGCTTTGTTTTAGTTTATTCTCATTACCCTTTTCCTCCTCGCTGTCACTCCCTGAACTAGCTGCGGAGGAATCATCACCGCTACCTACAAACAAGAATAACAAAAGAATTCAATACAAAAGTGTACAAAAAATATTTAATAAATAGCATTCTTTGTTTACTATTCTTAACAATTATCTTTTGGTAGTGCAAATTTTTAAAAATCTTCATTAAGATGCTAAAAACGTAAATAAATTGTAACAAGCGTACTAGAAGTTCTTTGGTAAGAGAAGTAGAAGGATACATACGTTGACTTTTGAAAATTTATAGGATATATCACATAAATAAAATCAGACAAAAATCCACAAGAGTTGCGCAGGACGAGGTACAAGCGTGCAACTTTAAACGGGACAGGCTCGATTCCAACACGAAGAAATAAAACATTTAATATTCTTATTTCTTCACTGGTTCTGACGGAAAGCAACAGTAATTGAGGGAAATTACTGAAAAAATCTAAGCAAAACCAGCTGTGTTATCAATAATGTAAAAAAACTTTTTCCAAAATTAAAAGTCACACGAAATATAATACCAGAATAAAACAAAAGAAAATATAAGTATCTCTAAACTAACCAAACGAAGAAATTAACTAATCTACTACCCGGATAAGGAAAAAGACCAAATAAAATAATATAATCAATAGAAAATAGCAATTAACAACATAAACTTTAGTAGTAGATTGAAAATTCATGCCCGTTTGGGGCCGTCATTCCGCACAGCGCGCGGCTATCTCTTAAAGTATTTATGTGTATATATACGTACATAAAATAAATAGTGATGTACAATAAAGCATAATTTCAATTTTTGTTTTTATTTTAAAGAAAAATATTGTTGCAGAAAAATATTTTTGTGTCACATAAAGTTGAGTCAGCGCCATCATGTAAGCGTTCAGAAAGCTCACTCTCGAGAAATTTACAAAAAACAACGAAATTCCTGGAAAAACTAAAAAGAAAATGAGAAACAAAATTAGCCTTTGTTCATCCCAGGATTCTCAAGTTTTCTCTATTTTCTCAAGATTCTCTATTATTAACCGGATTAGTTGCAAAATTATTACTTGCAAAGTGTTCGAAACGTCGGGTGTCCAAAAATGTATTGTTTCGTTTTCTATAATTTTTTTTAGATTTGGATCAGCGGTTTGGCCGTACGACACAGACAAAATTTATACTTGGGTTGTCTTTTTTTATAATATATGTTCTTGCTGACCTACAATAACAAAAATGGTATGGAAACCTCGATGGGCGGGTCTAATGGGCGTCTTGAACTAGATGCCTGTTAATGTAATACGAAGAAAATATATTTTTTCCCGTCATATTGTATTCCACACATAGCAGGGTAAGCAAAGCGGTCCTGGGAAATTCCGTTCCCATTAAGATACTTCGGTTCCCTACTTTTCGGCAAATTCTGGATGCATTGCTTGTGAACCAATCACGTTTGTCTCGTTATCAGAGCGAGGAAAGGAAAATATTAAAATAAAAAAAAATTAAATTAGCTTCACGCTGTATCCCGCACACAGCAGGGTAGGCAGAGGTAACCTAGTGTTAAGACACTCCGTTCCCCACTTTCTGCCGAATTCTGGAGGCATTGCGTGTTGAGTGGCAGAACTCAACGCCGCGCTTAACCTCGACACCAGAGCGAAGAAATGGAAATATACATTTAAGTAAATATTTCATCTCCTCGAGTGGGGATCGAACCCACAACCAGTCGGTTTTGCAGTCACACCTCGTGCCGCTGCGCCACGACCGGCCGGAAAATATTAAAAATATATATTCATTTCCTCGAGTACGAATCGACCCCACATGATCTTTGCACCACAACTGTCTGAGTTTGGTTAGGTTCTGATTATGGGATAATTTTTATTACTATTATTGACATTACTTGAAAATGCAAGAAATATCATAAAATTAAAATGTTCTTAAGCTCACCAGCACTAGATCTATGAGGCGCGGGCAGGGCTCGCGCCGCCGTGGCCAGCAGCGGCGCGGCGGGGCGCTGCTTCCTGGCGGCGTTGAGGCGGCCGCAGTACGCGCAAGCATAGGACACGTATTCGAATTCCTCTTCCATTGCCATACCTTTTTGGTTTAAAATAAATATATATACTAAGTTGTAATATACATATTATCTATATCCTACTAATCCTATCTTACTAATATTACAAATGTGAAAGTTTGTGAGGCTGAATGTTTGTTCCATTTTCACGCAAAAACTACGGAACCGATTTGGATCGAAACTATACACTACTCAATACACATTTTTAAAATGCACATCTTATCATAAATCAAAAATGTATTTTACTTAACTGAAAATCGTCAAATATATTTTTTTAAAATAAAAGACAATTTAAAAACATATATTTTATTTTAAAATACAAAGCAACGGCAACTGTTCAAAATAAGAACTTTTTTAAAAGGAAAATTGAAAATTTAACAGAAAACAAAAAAACTTAATACATACCATTATGAGAATAACATTCAGAACAAATCAACGCCATACGATTGCTGGGACCGTCCTTCAGTAAATAGTCGATCACTTTGTCTAGAGCAGAGCGGTTTCTATCAGCTAGCGGGCGGGGAAGTTGATCTGACTGAAAAGATATAAAAAATACATATAATTAAAAAGATATGTACGTAACGAGGTTTGAACCTGAGTCCTTTGAAAACCGTTCGAATATCAAGATACTTCTTTCTCCACTTTAAAACCAATTAAGAGGTAACGGGAGGGAAGGGAGGTTTCGATCTCCACTTTAAAACCAATTAAGAGGTAAGGTAGGGGAGAGAGGGGAGATTGTATTGCGAGTTAGCATAACCAAAACGAGGAAATGAAAATAAATTAAAAAATTTAAAAAATTAAATCGGCTTCACGCTGTATCCCGCACACAGCAGGGTAGGCAGAGGGAACCTAGTGTTAAGACACTTCGTTCCCCACTTTCTGCCGAATTCTAGAGGCATTGCGTGTTGAGGGGCAGAACTCAACGCCGCGCTTTGCCTCGACACCAGAGAGAAGAAATGGAAATATAAATTTAAATAAATAATAAATTAATTGTAATAAATCAAAAAAATATTTAAAGCCATTTTGGCGTTCGGGGGTTCAATCATTATTACATATATCCATCACTATTATAATCGGCGAAATAACCTCTACCGCTGCTCAACGGAGAAATTAGAGAGATAACAGAGTAACTTCGCAGTTTCTGTTCAGTCAGGCTATCCTGCGGGATACAGCGTGAAGATGTAAAAAAATAATACTTACCCTTAGCCTAGGCCCCTTATATAAAGCAGTTGGAGTGTTAAACGGCACTATATTGAGATTGTTATTAGATATCGGTGTGGAATTCTGTATTGCCAGCCTCGGTCGAATGGGCACTGGGGTTGCTGTAATAAAAAAAAGTTATAATTGTAATAACATGTTTTAAAAAAGTTACAATTAAATTTCTTACGTTTTTTTTTTACTAGAATTAGAACTAGATCTCAACACCAAGCTTTGTATTGTGACAAGAGAAAAATTTAAAATATTTTGTAATTCATTCCCCGGAATGAGAATTGAACTCACAACCGTCACGTTTACAGTCATACACTGTGCCACCGCCAAACAACGGACGATTTGGAAATAATAATAGTATTTTAGAAAACCTTGGCTAACAACAGATAGCTTAGTGGTCAGAGCGCTTTCTAGAGGCGCGGGTTCAAATCCCGATACGTTTTTTATTTATTTAGCATTATAAGGCAAAGTAAGCATGGGGAACCTATTAAGATGAGAGATAAGAGACAATATAAAACGTACAAAATACAATATATTTTCCAAATTGAATTATAACGAAAGTATTAACAAGCCTGAGTATGATATTGTTAAATTCAATTTATTTTTATATCCAGTTTCAAATACATTATATTTTTTTACAATTATTTGTATTTCAATAACATTATTGTCAAATGAATATATATAAAAAATATATATAAAATACTTAAAGAAAAAGAAAAATAACGCAGTTAAAAAATTCGTTATCTCCCATTTTTCATTATTTCTTCGTCGTAGTATTTCTTGTATATAATAATTCAAGTTGAGTAAATATAACTATTAAGTATTTGCAAACCGAATACGGTCTGTCTATCTCAGCTAAATTCAGAGCGGCCAAAACTCGTGAACCGTACTGTAGTTAATTAAACAATTTTTGTTCATTCACTCACTACACTTCACTCTCATAACGAACAGTAGGACACTACATGAATAAAATATAGCCTTGGCTGCGTCTCGGTGGCGTGCAAGGTAAAATCATATGAAAATAAAATCTTTGATAAGGGGATTCCCTTACAGAAATTAAAACGTTGGGTTGCCAGTTCACAATAGTAGTATAATTTATTTTTTTATAGTACTAATCCAAGATCAGATTTTAATATTATTCATAAATTTAAAATAGAGATACTATGCGATTTTTAATGTCCAAAAAGGATATTGCCTAAAATAAGTGGCTTACGCTTGTTGAAATTCAAAATCAACATATACCAGGGTGCTAGTTGATCTTTAAATCATTTTGTGGTTATATTTGAATACAAAAACTTTTTTATATTTAATACATAAAATAAATACAGTTTGTACTATATAGTACATTTGTCTAATGAATAAATAAGTATTGAAGCAATGTTAAGGAGTGGCAACATTATCGTTTTAAATGCGGGAAACTCCAGCTCTAGCATCATAAATTTTAATGATAAAATATATTTTGCATTTTGTATTTTTTAAACAAGTAGTACTAGTATAACAATTACTTATGAATATTGTTTTTTTTAATTAAGGAAAAGGTTTTCAAATAAAGTACAATTTTTTTTAAATCGTATCAAAATGTATTTTTTTATTATTTTATTAACAGTATATAATATAAAGCATGCTTCCTTATAATTAAATAATTTATTTAAAAATAATGTGTTTCAGATTTATAAATTTAAATGAAAAAGTAAAGGATAAATTATTTTATTATATTCTAGCACCATAAAGCTTAATATTATTATAAGATCTACTTGTTAAATTATTCTTTTTTTCAAAAGAAGTTCCTAAATACTAAATTAAATTTCATTATATAAGTCGGTGGTCTTGCTCAACAACGTCCAATAAATGAATATGACACGTACCATATTCCGGCAATCTTTGAATAAATAATAAATAGAAATAAAAAAATATAAAAAAAATGCTTTAAATCTTATAGACATCGAGATCATTAGAAATTTCGACCAATGATTATAAAAAAAATAAAAAGTTGTATCACTTCAAAATATATTGCCCCTAAAATGTGATATTTTTTTAAAACAACATAAAAAAAGTATTTAAAGTTTGAAAGAATTTTATACTTTCATGATAAATTTGTAAAATAAATATTCTTTTTTGTTAGAGTTGATCATTCTTTCATTTCATACAATAAAATATAATAAGTTGATGCCAACTTATTATCCTTATATAGATAGACTAAAATAATAAAATAAAAATTATGGGTCCACTTATAAAAAAATAAGGAAACAATATCATAAACAACATAATTATTTAAAAAAAAAAACTTTAGAACCTGTAAGAGTTAGTTTATACTTTCATGATAAGTTTGTTCACTAGACTGACCTAGAAACATTTTTTTTTTATATACGTTCCAAGTAATTCAACCTCCATCCATTTCATATAAAAAATGACAATAAGTTGCCAAAGTTGCTAAAAAATAGTCATAGCAGTGTACGTAAATAATTAAAAAATAAAAAATAAAACAAAGTCTGCAAATTTACACAACATTATAGCCATCATATTTAGATTTATAAAAGTATCTGAACAAGTTGTAGCTACCTGGCTGGCTCTTGGGCGTTCCGGGGACGGCGAGTGGGGAGAACGGCTTCGTCGCTTTAGATTGCTCTTCGGGACTTCCGTACTTGTCTAATATTTCTTTTGCTACCTAAAATGGATATAATTTCAAATTTAATAAAAACAGCATTCTTAAGTCCTTGTCTGGAAGATCGAAAATGACGAGAAAATAATTTAAAGCGTGTTTTTGTCATTATTAGTTCCACTTTACAGTGTTTCGTTTAACCATAAATCTAATTTTGCTTACTTATTGTCTTAATGGAAATGGAGCGTCTTAACACTGGGTTCCCAGGTTCCTTCTATCTACCCTGCTATGTGCGGAGTACAGTGTTAAGCTCAAAAAGAATCACATTACAATTAATTTACCTTATAAGTCTCGGTGTTCATCACGTCTTCTAGAATCTTCTTCTTCTCGTCTCTCATTTTGCTAAGTTTCAATCTGTTCTTGTTTAGTGACCAGTTGTAATACCAAGATATGGAGAACCGCAGGAATATGACACTGGAACAATACTTATAATTATATTACAATACAAAATATACTGCTCATTCGGTCAAACGATGAAGTAATTGCACTTTAAAAAAAAAAACAAGTTAAACCTCTATGCGGAGGATCCCAGGTTTCCTCTACCTAACCTGCGTGCGTGATGGAGAGTGAAGCTAAAAAAAATAAAAACAAAAACTATTTTAAATGGCCTTATTACGAATAACTCCTTTGAGAAACATATGTTATATATGGATGCATATATGCATATATTTGAACCTGACGTTTTGACCACTACAGTACCTAGCCCGCATTCACAGGATATGAGTCGTTTATCAAATGCATATTTCATATGTCCCGTTCACTAAACAGTATGAAAAACAACGATTGTGTTGAATTAATAACAAAACGAGAATATAAAATATTTTCATAATTATATTTTTATTGTGAACAAATTATTCATATCGGAATATGAGTCAACTTCCAGTGTCAAGACACTCCATTTTCTGCCCTTCAACCTAGGCCTTCGAGACATTTTTCCCGGCCTAGAATAGGATCATCCTGGTACTGGTGGTGTCGTAAAAGGTGGTGACTAAAGTACATGTGGTAGAGTCACGTCGCCAGCAATGGCAACACGCATGGGCAGACTCGACCGGATCATTACCACCCCCGGCATTTAAAACCGGCCTTAAGTAGTGACTTTATGCCATTGCGTTTCGCATTAGGTAATGCCGGGCTCCGGCGCCCAACCCACCTTAAAAGCCGGCAACGCACCTGCAGCTCCTCTGGTGTTGCACGGGTCGTGGGCGGTGGTAATTCCTAACCATCAGGTGACCCGAACACCCGTTTGCCTTGTCTTTTCCATAAAAAAAAAACATTGCACGTTGAGCGGAAGAACTTGAACGTCACGATTTGTGTATCAAAAGTGGTGAAGTATCAATAATTATATAATAATATAAAAATTACCCCGCCTTGGAGATCGAACCCACAAACATCTTATAAAGCTTTTTAAATGAAACTATTTAACCGGATTAATCGCGTATATTTAGTATTATACATTTTTGGAAACTTGACGTTTTGAACACTTTGCAGTAGTCCGTGGTCACACGTGGTGGTGGCCTGAGGCATTCGTCTGTCAGTTGACAAGTTGACATAATTATTATATCAAACTACGGCCAACGATTTTTTAAGTGGCTTGCGTACTGCCTTGGATTCCTGCAGTATGAGCTAACTGCATCTTGCATCCTCTGGTATGGCGGGTTTGAGACACCAGACATTTTATGAGTAGGTTTCAGGTGGTTGAAAGTTTCCAGCCGTCCTATCTATTAAAATTAAAATGATTTTGTATTCAATAGCCTCAGACTATTCTAGGAAAATAACACTAAATATACTACTAATCCGGTTAAATAGTTTCATTTAAAATGTGTAATAATCGTTAAAATCAAAGAACTTATTATCTTACCAAGCGCTGTTCCTACGATGGCCTCTATGTTAGTTATAACATTATTTTTTTCCAACTTCACGCTGTATCCTGCATGTAGCAGGGTAGGCCACTTTTAAGACACTCCGATCCCAACCTACTGCCGAAACCTGGAGGCATTGCGTGTTGAATGGCGGAACTCAACGCAGCGCTTTGCCTGGTTACTTGAGCAAGACAATTAAAATCTGAAATATTTTATTTCTTTAAGTGGGAATTGAACCCATAAGTGGGAATTGAACCCGCTTGCTCCTCTGCGCCCTGAATGGCCTCATACATATCACTGTTACTACATTATATTATTGTTATGGACCGTATAAATATAGCAAGAAGTTATGCAGTTCTGTTACAATTGTTTTATAAACATGTCGATCAAAGGATGTTAGTATAGAAACGTGGAAACTTGGAAGTTTAATATTGTCGATATATCTATACTAATATAATAAAATAATAGTGATGCCAGTCGTGGCGCAGCGGCACGAAGTGTGACTGAAAACCGACTGGTTGTGGGTTCGATCCCCACTCGAGGAGATGAAATATTTACTTAAATTTATATTTCCATTTCTTCGCTCTGGTGTCGAAGTTAAGCGCGGCGTAGTGTTCTGCCACTCAACACGCAATGCCTCCGGGATTCGGCAGAAAGTGGGGAACGGAGTGTCTTAACATTAGATTCCCTCTGCCTACCCTGCTGTTTGCGGGATACAGCGTGAAGCAGATTTTTTTATGATAAACTGATGGAATTATTATGGATGAACGCTTTAATCTCATGATCTACTGTTTCAAATTTAAACATTCTTTTTGCTTTGGATAGTCCATTTATCGAGAAAGCCTATGTTATATTGCATTACGTTCACCGCTTCGATATATCTCACAGTACCTGTAGTTACCCCGGGTGTTTAGTATGTGTCAAACAAAGTTAATACTTTCATTTGACAATGCGGGCGAAGCCTTATTAAGCGGCATTAGTTTCTGATTATTATCCTGTTGTCCCGTCCCGCTATAGTAGTATATAGTGAGCAGACGGAAACTAGCGTTGCAACGTTGCGTGATAAGAAGCGGAACTCAACGCAGATCGTGGGTATCGGATCCAAAACCAAGCCAACTACTAATATCGGTGATTGCTAAATAAAAAAATCTGGTTCTAAATATGCGTGCCCTATATACTTCATCAATATATTTTCATTAAGCGCAATCCTGATAATAATATGTCAATACTAATTAAGAAAACATATAAAAATTTAACGTAGCTGGATTAAACCCGCGCCTGTTGGAAGTATTCCAAGCGCTCTCACAACAAACTAACAAATGAGCGGGTAGAAAAAATCTTAATAATTATATTTCTATTGTAAGTGTGTCAAAACTCCGCAAAAAGGAAATAACTGTGGATGCTGATGTGTGATAAAATTATAGCAACGGTGCACCTTATCTGCCTTATTTCAAAACGTACTTCAGATATTTCAAGATTACTAACAAATCAAATGTCATGAGGTTGATCTCAAATATGGGTAAGAACATTGCCTAATTTTTTTAAGTCCTTTCCCGTCCTTGAAAGAATATCTGGTTCATGCTATAAAAAAAATGTTATATGATCCGTGACAATTCAACATTTCTAAAGAACGAAATTGAATCGAAGTCTGAATCCTACGGTAACAGGTTGAAGTATACGCATGTGCAAATGTTCAAAAAACCACTAACACTGCAAGATTTTTTTATGTTCATTGATAAATATATAACCGGTTACAGGATGAACCCAAAAAAGTCGTGGCGCAGGGCCACAAAGTGTGACTGTAAACGCAACCGGTTGTGAGTTCGATCCCCATTTCACGAAATGAAATATTTATATAAATTTACATTTTCATTACTCGTTTCTAGTATCGAGGAAAAGCTCGACGTTTAGGTCCGCCATTCGGCACGCAATGAATGCAGAATTCGGCGGAAAGTGGGAAACGCATTGTCTTCACACTAGATTCCCTCTGCCTACCCTACTGTTTGAAGCTGATTTATTTTTTTATAAACCTAAAAAAGCAACTCAAAAACAAAATACGCCCCAACCAAACCAAATACTCACAGAACAGGTATGAACAGCAACGGGGAGGCGTACAGGAGTGAGTGCAGCCAGTGCTGGCTCCGACCGACGTACATGTAGTAGTAGAGCACGGCGAACAGCACGTACAGACCGACAGAGTACGCCATCACGTAGCCGATGACGCGCTTGTGCGTCTGCTCCTTGTATTGGCCATCTTGTTCTATGTTCTTGATTTTGGTTTCTAGTTTCTCTAGGATTTCTATTGTTGTTTTCTTGCGCTGGAACAAGAAATATATTATAAAGTCAAAATAAGAGGCTGTTGTAGCGTAGTATTTGATTGTAAGCACTGTGGTTGTGAGTTCTATTCTCACTCAGAGGAATGAGTTCTCATTTCATCGTTCTGATAGCTCAACTTGCAACTTCGGCATGGAGAAAGAAATATCTTAACACTATGTTCTTTCTTATGTATAGTGTGAAGCTTTAAAAAAAGTAAATTATCAAAAATGTTTTTTTTTTGTTCATCTTAACGTTTTATCTCGAAAGCACACTGCTTTGAGATAACCTAGAGTAATAACACTACCGTTCTCAGCTTACAGCCAAAAATCCAGATATTGCGTGTTGATTGCGTCCAAAAATGTAATCTTTACGTCATTTAATAATATGTAATGTTAATTTTTCGTGTAGTTTGAATATTTCATACTATAAATTATCCACAAGAGACGCTACCACAACAAATAAGATATCAAACCTTAAACAGTTAGTCTGACGCGACTGTGCTACGATGGCGTTACTCAAATCAGTTTCACGCTGTATCCCGCACACAGCAGGGTAGGCAAAGGGAACCTAGTGTTAAGACACTCCGTTCCCCCCTTTCTGCCGAATTCTGGAGGCATTGCGTGTTGAGTGGCAGAACTTAACACTTGACGTTAATAGTTTCAAATTATTTTAATGCTCTCTAAACATATTGAAACTTCTAGGTCACTTACCTAGAAGTTTCAATAATAAACATAATTTACATCTTACTTACGGGATACAATAAACAAAATTACACGTTGGGATTTGGATTTGATTACAAATAATCACAACCAATAAATAGAGTATTACAAAATTCTATTCACAAATGACGTCAATATTGTGTAACGTGTATACACATTGTAAACTTAAACCGCAGCATATAGGAAGCGATATTTAATCCGTCGCTTATATTATATTTAAAAGGAAATAAGTACCAAATTATTAAGTTTCTTTATAGTAAGTTGTTATTTTAGAATATTACTTCCGCGTTTATTTTATAGCACCTAGTAGCACAGGGGCAGAGTAGGGAACCTAGCGTTAAGAGACTCCGTTCCCCACGTACTTGGTAATTTTCGAAGCTTTGCGTGTTTGTTGTTTGTGGGCGGAAGCCGCGTTTCATCTTCTTATCACAACTAGAAAATTAATATAGCTAGTTCGGAGTGAGAATCAAACCCACAATCGTCGCGTTTGCAGTCTGATGCCCTTACGACACTTCGATTAATATAATAATTGTTTGAAATTAATATATTATCATTGAGACTAAAAAAAAAAACATTTTTATTGTTTATTTCAAAAATTTCGTTTATCCAAATATTTATCATTTCCGTTAATTAATATCAATTGATAACAAGAAAGTTTTTGCTTTAAGATTTATTCGGCAAAAAAACAAGGTAAGAACTGCGTAAAAATTGTTAAAAGTATTTAATTCTATCAATTCTTTATTTCTCAACATAATACTATATTAAAATTAATTTGTATATAAGACCTAATGATGTATGCACCATACACACAAGGCAATAATTAAAAATGAAAAATGTATGAGTACAGTACATATAAAGTAAAAATATATATAAATAAATAAATATAAATAAAGAAAAAATAAAAATAAAAAGAAACAAGTTGACCCCGACGTGATTTGAACACGCAACCTTCTGATCTGGAGTCAGACGCGCTACCGTTGCGCCACGGAGTCGTGTCTACATAATCTGAAATTTTCGATACTGTTATACGAAATATCTAATAAAACAATTTTTCTTCAGAAAGGGAAAAAGAAAATAATTTCAATATTTATCTGAGTAACTTTGACAGATTAGTGCACTCACAATACTTTTTACCTATAAACATTCACATATAAACTTTTTTTTTTTTAAATATGAATTTCATCATCTTTAAGTGGGTAACTTTGACACACAGAGAACCATTCATAAAAAGGTAGTCATAATTATTCTTCTTATTAGTGTACGTAACATTGGTTCATGTTTTTATTAAATAATGGAAGTTACAAATGTAATATTACAATCATTACGGAGTTTTGTCTTATCTTACAAAAAAAATCAGTCTATCTATCTATCTAGATATTTGTTAAAATCGTCATCAATTATGTAGAACCCAAGCCATTTTATACAAATTTTACTGGTACCTATACTTTTAGAAAACATGAAAAAATTTTAACATAGCGATATTTGAATATGCTCCTCTTGGAGACCGTCTCGTCTCTTGGAAAGCGTTGTTAACCAACTAAGCCATACGTTCTCATCGAGCTATGTCAAAATTCTTATATGCTTGCTACAACTTATTGCTGCTAGCATCCCTGTAGGGAGATTTTTACATATTTCCGCTACCCAAAGATAATTACTAAGAATTATCGTCTGGCAAGAGAGGATGGTATTTATTAAACAGTTTGTACAATTTTAAAGTATTATTAACTACACTTAAGAAAGAAAAATACTTTTTAGAAAGCATTTAAACATTTTAACGTAGCTCTGCCTGGGGTAGGCTATAAGTAGGATACAGCGTTAAGCTATATAATAACAATATTTGCCCCGAGTTGGCATCGAACTAACAGGCATAGCTATTTAGATACTGTCGCATTGAACCACGACGGCTTCTTAGTTGTAGTAACTGTTTTCATAAGAAAAATATATACAAATATATTAAGAAAGATACACTGGAAGTTTTACATATATTTAAATATTTTATAAATAATATAGAAGTAATGTAAAAAAATTAGCAGTAAAGAATTTTTTGGTGTTTTTCAATCTGATAACACAAGGTCACCTCTTATTTCATACTATACAAAACTCAACATATTATATTTACTATATTGTTTAGTTAATTGTTATTAAATACCAAAATCATACAAACGATGCGTTGACTTAGAGGATTTTTTTTTCTGTGCCCCAAAGGACTTTGACTTATTAATTTCAGATTGATACTTCCACGGGGTCTTGAGATAAACAGTCTTGAGACGTCAGGGTCAGACGCACAGACGGGCAACGAAGTGATCCTATAATGGTTCTGCCTTTTATATTTTGAAACACTAAATATCACCATTTTCCCTAATGTAAGTTACCATTTTTTTATTTATGTAAATCAATCTATAGTGATAGTGTTAATAAGTATTGAGGCCAGTCGTGGCACAGCGGCACAAAGTGTGACTGTAAAACCGACTGGTTGTATTTTCGGTGCCCACTCGAGGAGATGAAATATTTACTTAAATGTATATTTCCATTTCTTCGCTCTGGTGTCGAGGCAAAGCGCGGCGTTGAGTTCTGCCATTCAACATGAAATGCCTCCAAAAATCGGCAGAAAGTAGGGAACGGAGTGTCTTAACACTAGGTTCCCTCTGCCTACCCTGCTGTGTGCGGGATACAGCGTGAAGCTGACTTTTTGTTAATAAGTATTTTTATTTTTTCTCAATCATTTATCTGATAGGATCTCAAATAAACTACTGTTTACATAGTATTTGTATATGGATATGATGATAGCGACAAGGAAAGATAACGAGTATATATTTATATTTAGTCCAGTTGAAGATGACAAGGAAAAATTTAAATCATATAATGATGTACATGGATCATTACAATATAATAATGATAAATACAAATAAATTAAATCATTTTTATGTTTTAAAAAAAAAAACACTAAATTCGTCGGAAAGCAATATTATCTATACAGTCATCTTAAAAACCTTAAAGTAAACATCTAATTCTAGCAATTATTTAATATTATGCAAAATTAATTGAAGTTTAATATTTATTTAGAAAACGTATAAAAATTTGAACGTAGCGGAACCCGAACCCGCGCCTCCTGGAAACCGAACAGATTGGTTTTCTAAATAAGTACTTTTCTTTCCTAAGTGTGGATTAACACTTTAAAAATGTTAAAAATATTTAATTGAAGTTGTCTGTTGTGTGAACGGAGTGTCTCTACACTAACGGAAGAAATATAACTTTCACTTCATATTTTTCTAAACGACCTAATATGCATTTATCAACAACAAAACATAACTAAGACTGCGGTTATAAAGTTGTATAATAAAAATTAATAATATACTAATGTAATTTTATCCATGTGGGCGAAGTAGACAATGGGTACTGCGAGTCTAGCCATGACAGAGTTCAATATTTGCATTTTGTAATGAATTCTATTGAATAATCGTTATTCATTATATTAAGTGAAATAACGATAAGTTTTTTAACGAGCTCGAATGTATAACGGGTCAGAGACATTAGAGTTCTCTTCTCTCCCAAGACGAAATATAAAAAGACCTTAATGTTTTTAACATTTTTAAAGCGTTATTCCAAACTTAGAAAAGAATTTTCGACAAAGCTTGATGAGAACGTATGGCTTAGTGGTTAGACCGCCTGGTTGGTTTCCAAGAGTCGCGGGTTCCAGTCCCACTACGTTCAAATTTTTATACGTTTTCTAAATAAATATTTAACCTTAATGTTCATTTAACATTAAGGTATTTTTATATTTCTTATTATGAAAACGTATAATATTGGACTAGCCGGAATATGAACCTGCGCCTCTTTTGAAACCGTCCAAGCGCTCTAACCAAATAAGCCAAATGATCTCTTCGATCTAAGTCGAAATTCTTATGCGCTTGTTACAACTTATTTATGTTGTTAGTATCTCTGTAGAGAGATTTTTACAAACTTCCTCTACCCAAAGATAATAATTACTAAGAATTATTGTTTAGCAAGAGATAATACTATTTTGTAAATAGAAAAATACGTTACGTTCAAAATTTTTATACGTTTTATTTATTAGTAGTATTAGTTAGTCGAATAATAATTTAAAAATGTTAAAAAACAACATAATATGGTTTCTTCTACAAATCCTACTAAATGCTGGAATAATTTAACACTAGTTAAGTCACTCCACGTGCTCCACTATCCATAAAATTTTCGAGATATTGCATGTTGAGGTTTTTCATTCTAGTCTTCATTAGTTGTCATAGAATCGAATGTACAAATTTTCTAGCAAATCGGATGACAAGAAATGGATCAAGATTTTCTTACATAGATAGATATTTAAAAAAATAGATCGACTATTCATAAACACTAACACATAACACAAACTTTCAGTTCTGGAAACATATCATAAAAATTACTGAAAGTTCAAAAGTTTCCTAACTAATCTCGATATGACTTTTAGTGCCCGAAAAATCTTTTTAAAGAGATACAAACACTACTATATTATATATTACTAAATATCCTAATAAAACCAAATTCCAATAATATAACATACATACATATACATATCATACTTATAATCTCCTATTTTTAAAGTTAATTAAAATACTAATAGGTAAAAGTAGGTACAGACAGACAGTATAAGTATAAAAAATATATATCCAAATCATATAAAGCATTATAGAGGCTATATTGTTTCTGAAACGAAAGTGGACTTGTTAGAGCGTAACCGCTCTGGCTCTTATTTCGCACTTGCCGACCGCAACTTTACTTTCAAATATTGTAAGTCTCAAAAAATTCTTTGAAAGTATGTCTAATGGGTTTCTGTTAGAGATTTAATGCATTGGTATAGAAAGTTCGTATTTAAAGATTTTTTAGCTTCACGCTATATCCCACACATAGCAGGGTAGGCAGGAGGAACCTGGGAACTTAGTTTTAGGACACTTCGTCCTCATTAAGACACTTCCGTGCCCTATTTTCCGCCGAATTCTGGACACTTGGCGGGGCTCAATGCCCCGCTTTGCCTCATCACCCACAACCAATCGCGTTTACTATCACACACTGCGCCACGACTGGCCTCTTAGTATTTAAAGATGAAATGTGTGTGACTATAAAGGAGTAAGTTGTAGGTTCGATACCCACTCGGAGGATTAATAAGGTTAAAATTATATTGCCTGCCTGGTGGACGAATCGCGGCGTTTTAAATATTGCCTCAATGGATGAAAAGGAGTTTTAATGCATTGACATAGAGAAATCGTATTAAAAGATAAAAATATTTTATAATAATTAAATTGAAAAATATTGAGTTCCGTACATTCCCCAAGAAAAGAAAAGCTCCATATTTAAATTAAAAAAAAAGCTTCATATCCTGAATATGAAGCTTTATATTAAGTAATAGTGTAATAAGAAGAGAAAAAATCTAACAAATAAATATTGGATTGTATTGGAATGTAAGTAATATTAAGTGACGCCATCTTTATTATAATATTGACTAAGGTTGGTTTTTTTATTAATTCAAGAGTTTGAACAGATTAAAATATTCGCACTTTGAGAATAAAAACACAATCAAGTATCAAATGAATATTGATTATTGTATAAAAGTTTGTTTTTAATACTTATTTTATATATTCTTGCATTTTTCTCTTAATACAAATTAAACAGGGAGAACGAAGTATTTTACAACTACAACTCCATTCTTTTATTTCTGACTATACGAAAATATTATAAATATGAACAATTACAAGAACTGAACGGCGGAATTCAACACACAATTTTGTCACCAGAGCGAAGAAATAAAAAAAAAATTATCTCGAATGGGAATCGGGTCCACAGCCATCGCGTTTACAGACACTAGCCATCAACACCACATTTGCATCAACTAATTTCACGTTGTAGCCCGCAAATAGAAGGATAGGCAAAGCTAACCTGGGAATGTAGTGCTATGACACTCCGTTCTCCATTAAGAGGCAATTAATAAAATAATAAAAAAACGCGTAAGAGTAACTAGTTTATAAAAGGAATATCAGTTCATCGATCTATATACCTACGCAGTACGCAGTTACATTTATAATTAACACCTCTTGAAACAATGGCCTTTCAGTAAGAAATACTAGTATATATATATATATATATATATATATTTTGAAATATTGTCGAGTAATTTGTCGAGTTTCCATTATTATTAAGATTTTTTTTAATTAATTAAAAGAAATAAATAGATAAAAACAAATTAAAAGTATTTTCTAATCATCCTAATTTTCCTAGCAAGGATTACATGCAATTAAAATAATATATTGGTCATCGAATACGAACAACCGCGTTTAGTTTATCCATACCAGATGCATAAATCATATGCGGTGTTAAATTCCACCTTTGTTTGGCTAAGATGTGTTTATATTTATATAAAATAAATACTCAAGAGGTAATTGAGGCCAGTCGTGGGACAGGGGCATAAGTGTGCGAATATAAACGGGATGGATTGTGGGTTCAATTCCCAATTGGAGAAATGAAATATTTAATATTTTAATTTCCTCGCTCCACTTACGAGGCAAAACACGGCGTTGAGTTCCGCCACATAACACGAAATGCCTTCAAATTTCGGCGGAACTGAAACTGGAGAACGTGTCTTAATATTTGATTACAGGTGCCCTCTGTCTACCCTGCTATAGTGCGAGATACAGCGTGAAGCTAAAAAAAAATAAAGAGTTTCGAAATGTATATAAGAAAACAATTATATTCTAACCGCTAGGCCAGCTATGAGTATTTAAAATAGTAAAATATGAAACTACTGTGCGTCAATAAACGTAGTACGTAATTCTTTTTTGTAAGAATATTTGTTGGCTTCCGTTTGTAATTTCTATACTTTTTATACTGACTCGTCATATATTAGCAGTATTTAAATGGCTTTATTCATATGCATGGAGTGGGTTCGAATCTTTGTCTAGATTAATTATGTATATGTAATTTTTGTTATGTTAGGCCTTCAATATAAATACTTCTTCATACTTGTAGAAAGCCATTATGGTGCAGTGGAATAGTTTGACTGTTAATACTTTGATGGCTTTGAGTTGGATACCCACTAGGGAGAGTAAATCATTTTTATTTTTCAGTTCTGCCCGTAACAGCACACACAGTGTATCTAATTAGAGAGTAAAGCGGACGACGGAGTGTCTTGACAATAGGTTACCTAGTGTCAGGGAACCTAGTGTCAAGTATCCGCATATACGAATATACAAACTTATATTAGTGCTTTGAAAATCTCTGTGATAGTCTTGCCTGCTTTGCTGACAGATTACGGGCGAAGATAGCATAATTATCAAAGACAGTATAATTAATATCAACTTTACACAAATACCGCATATTGCAGGGTAGGCATTGGGAACCTAGCGTTACAGACACTCTGGTAGCCCACGCACCGCACAATTTCCTAATCACTGCGTGTTGAGTGGCGGAACTCAACGCCGCGCTTTTACCATAGACAAAAAAGATCACTGAATGTGTAAATACTATATCAATTGATGCTAGGTTAGGTATTGTTAGTAAAGACTAAGGTCCGCTAAGGTCGGTGATCTAAATACCGGACAATTAAACATGTAGGTATATCAATATAACCTATGACTAAGACTATATCCCAATACTTTCTAAATCTATCTTTTTTGCAGATAAAATACTAAAATCAATAAAAACAATATATATTTTAGGTAGCTTAATTTTCATTTTTAAATTCTGGTGCATTTTTAAATACGTGGTAAAGTTAAAGGAGCCGTAAAGGTCGTTGTGGCGACGCCGTGTCGGTGGGTTCGATTCCCACTCGGGGAAATTAAATATTTGATATGTTCATTGCGTCGCTCTGGTACCGAGCCAACGCGCGGCGCTGAGTTCCATCACTCAACACGCAATGCTTCGAGAATTCGGCGGAAAGTGAAGAATCGGAGTGTCTTAACACTAGGTTCCCTCTGCCTAAACTGCTATATGCAGGATACAGCGTAAAGCCAAAAAAAGGGCAGAAGAAATCCTGCTTTAAAAAAAAAATATTTTAATTTAAATACAAATATTTTTCGAAACGACTACACAAACATCTCTCTCATTATTTTATTTATCTATTTACTTATTTACTTTGAATTTAATGAAAAAAACCTGCATAATCTATGAAATCTTTATGATCATTCACAACGTCTATTTAAAAATGTAAATTGCCGTACCTACTTTTTACTTCGATTCAATATTTAATTTATTTCTAGAAAAACATTAATTATTTTTTTTATTAAAAATAAGACTTGAAGGTATTGATAGAAAGATTTACTATTTTATATTTTTCTCCAACACATAGATAGGGAGGTTTGGACTAAGACCGAGACTTAAGATTTCGCTTATGGTGAAAATTACCTATTAGTTCCTGCGATCATGCACCCGAGGACAACTTACATAACCTAATCTTTGCAATGTACTCAGTTCTTCAGCGTGAAACGGCGGCTTCGAAACCTCGCAGTTAACTCGCGTGTGTATAAAGAAGTTAAACAAAAATAATTTGGAATGGAAAGTTATAACTGTACAGCGTTTAACTCCATTCTCTTTATTTATCCCTTTAGAGATAAAGTGTAAACCAATTTTTATATATACGTGTATGAATATGTCGAAGCATCATCTATTTTAGGAGAGTTTAAAAAAGGAGTCGACGTTGCGTGAAGTTGTTTATTGAAATTGCCAACTTGTTTTATTAAAACAAGCCTACGCCATTTAGAACCTGTAACCTGTTCCCATCGAGACAGCTCGACATTATACCTTATCATTTGCCGTTTCTGTATTTCTTTATATCTAAAGAGTTGTCCGCGATACTTTCGTCTCCCATCAATCGAATAGCATATAATAAATAGGGAAGACAGAGTATATAAGTACACTATTCTCCATTTAGTTCAAATTTATAAAAAGATTATTAAAGATGTAGTATGTTGAGTGATTAAACTTATTTTAATATTATAATATATTTTTTTAGCTTCATGCTGTGTGACGCACATAGCAGGGAAAGCAGAGGGTACTCGGAAACCCGATGCCATTAAGACACTTCCGTTCTTCACTATCTGCCAATTCTAAAGATATTGAGCGCTGAGTTGTGGAACTCAATGTAGCACTTTGCTTGGTTACCAGAGTAACGAAATTAAAATAATAAATATTTTAATATTTATTCCTTCGCTCTGGTAATGTGGCAAACAAGGCCTGAAAGTCAACAATCTGGTCCAAAAAGCATTCAGATACTAAATAATGCATATAATATGCTATTGCATATGCATTTTTAATTAAGAGAAACTTTCAGCCTCTGTTGAGAACAATTATAATGAACATTAGCATCAGCATAATAAATTATTTGTAAGTAAATTTTACAGACATGCATATTAATGAGTAATAATACAAAGAAAGTGAAAATAATACAAAGAAAATGATAAGGTATTATAGATTGTAAACAAAGAAATTTTTATTAATATGATATTACCATTTTTTAGGTTCATGCACCTTTAATGACAGACATTTTAAATGTTTGAGGTAGCTCTGATTGCAGGTATAATAGTTTGCATCAAATTTATTTTTTTTATATTTAAACCAGGTTTATAATATTAGTATAGATTGGTAAACAAGAGCTTTAACCCTTAAAGGTTATATGGGTGTAGACACACAGGTCCATTTTATTTTAGTCTCTACACTTTTTAATTTTTGTCACAGCGTTTTGCACTTTTGTGTATCCTCCTGAGTTGTGTGAATCCCTTGAACACGCGTGGAAAATAGTAGTTTGCACGCACAATTTTTTCCACACACTTGCCACCTGGGGTATCGACATTCATAATAGTCATAGTGCCCTATTGATTAACAACATAAGTGTTTACCTACAAAAATTTAAAATCAAAACTGTACTAGCATCTGCCTACGAGCCGAATGACGAAGAGGACGAAGTTATCTGATTTCCCAGAGTTTTTTACAAAAATATATACAAATACCTACATATTATATTTATTGATAAAGTGGACCTTTATTCTTCTTTTATAACTTGATAAAAGTAAGCTGTTCACACATATTCATCCGCAGAGAATGATGATATATACATACTGAAAACTAAATATATTTGGCACATCTCTAATATTAATAATTTTCATTACTTTTAAGAATAAGGTGTTCTACACCCATTACAGTCTTAATGGGTTATGTAATTCATTATAGCTCTTAAGGGTTAATTTTTAAATACTTGACATATTATAAATAAAACTTTTATATAAATTCCACTGTTATGAAAGGAAGTAAATATTTGTTAAACACCACTAACAACACTATGAAATCATTCTATGCAGTCTAGTATAACTTTTATTCTAGTATATTAAAAAAGTATGATATTATGAGTTTAATCACACATCAAAGTGATGACACTTTAATTTGTAAATTATGAGTAGATAGATTAACTATAATTATATAAAATTAACATATAAAAAGTAATATTAAATGACATTATAACACTGTAAGTGGCAACACTGTATTGAACCATTCTATTTTCTATCATATTAATTTTATAGTAATATATTCAAACAGTATGTTTTTTTTTCAATTTAATCATATAATAAATTATGACACATTTTTAGTTGTGAATGATTAAATACATTAACTTTACATATTATATAAATTTAACATATAAAAAGTACTATAATTGACTTAACTTTAAAAAGATATACAAATTGTAATTTGAAACACTAAGAAAGTTCAATATAATAATTGGAATGTGATGCTGTTTGTTTTATGGCATAGCCTTAGACATTACTTTAAAAACCCATATTATTATTAATGCTTCACTTACAAAGAAACAAAAGAAGCCATAAAAAAGTTTTTATGCATATATTTTCATATATGTAGGTAAATATGAATGTATTAATGTATATTTTTAAATTATATTTTACCTTTACACAGGAAATTTATGTTTAATGTGGAGGGTGTTATGATCAAAAATGAGTGAAGTTAGTGTTCAATTCTTCTTCATACATTATTATTTATGAAGAAGAATTGAACACTAACTTCACTTATTTTTTAGCTTTACTCCATATACCACATATCATTTAAATATTTAACAGATTTCGATGACGAAAATGTTTTTATTTTTGTATAAACTAATACAGAACTTTAAAGTTGTACAAAAAAAAGAAACTTATTTATATTTAACAGTGTTTACTCATATTAACGTTAAAAATGCTGTACTTTAAATCTTTACACATAATTGACCTTTTCAACTGAACTTTTATTTAAATCCATTAATTAAAATAGTAGTAGTGCAATATAAGCTATTCAAAGAAAATATATTTTAATCTATAATTTATTAGCAAAGTTCATTGTTTTAGTTAGATTTTTATTAACAGTTGTTTACGTTAAACAAAGACGTTAAACGTCTTTATTTAATAATATGAGTAAATCCTATTGGAACTAATTAACGAAAGTATGCCTTTCTAATATATCAAGTTTAATTAAAATAGAATCTTGTAACTCCTAGGATGCCACTTGTAGGTCATTTGAATTCGCGCCAGAAACTTTTAAATGTTCTACCATCGAAATAGTTTTGGCTACAGTACAAAACATGATGAATATCAATCAAAATACTTACGCGAAATCTCGATATGATCAGACCCATTTTCTTTCCAGGCGGCTTTTAGATTAATATAAAATTACAATGTCCACTTTAATAAACACTTTTATAGAATAATTTTAGCCAATCTTGGTCCAGAAATTGATTTTTCATAACACATACGTTATTTTGATGACGAATGTGTAACCTATAACGCCGACAAATTTATATTTTTTATTTTTTCTACAAGTTACTAAAAATTAAGCCACTTAGCGTTTACACTGACACATTACATTTCCGAATTTAATTATAGTGCGTCATTATTTGAATTTAATGAGAAATCATAACATATATGAGACGCGAAGCTTATTAGACTTTGTAAGAACTAAGAACCCGTTTATTCGCCCCGATCCTTTACAAAATATGTCATTTAAGCTTCAAATATTTTTATGCCATAGACAATAGTTTTTTTTTCTATTCTGATAATGACATCTAACAACGCAACCATTTTGCACTAAAGCTACCTGTACACGTATAGACATGTGGAACAAAATATTTATTTATATAACATTTTGAAAATCTTTTTTCGTCGAATCTCTTATATTATTAAGAGTAAATTATTTTTTTGACATTAGTTAATATAAACTTAAATGGAGATCGCAAAAAAATTTTAATAAATAAAAATATTTCATTTTTGTACATTTGGTTTATAAGGATAAAATACTTTATTGATAACAAATTACTAACAATTTCTCCAATTATTGGTGTAACAAGATAATCTAGTGACATCCGTATTTTCTTTTCCAATTTGACGCCCGTCTGAATCTACACAGCGACACTGGCCACGGTGACATTGTATAGTTCTGAAATTTCCATTTTTACAACATTGTGGGGATTCTAATGAAACATTCATTAAACTAGACGTTATGGCACATTCTGAAATAGAGTAATATAAAATTAGCACAACACTGATTCTTAGATATTTTTTATGAGTGATATTAATTATTGTAAATTCTTTGTACTTACTACAGTCCATGTTGTTAAAACCAGGATTATCTGGTTCTACTGTGAAATCGCCGATTTGCTGACCACGTTCATTTATACATATTTTTCTGTAATTTTACAATTCATTATTTATTTTGCGTTATCCTGAAGAGAGATTGAGTGTATGACTTTTAACTTAAATTTTTGTTACATATTTATATACATATATAGAAAATATGAATAATATAAGTTAATACTATTTAAGTTCACTATGTAACTGCTTTTTTAATAATGCAAAACATATACTTACGATCCGTTAGCATTTACAGTAATTCTGCTAAAAGTACCATCGGGTAAACAATTTATATTAGAAAATGATGAAAAATAGTCAACGTTGTAACCCTCTTCAATACTTTGTTCTATCAATTTTTCTCTCTCATGGACAGAGTCAAGACAAGGAGTTGTATAATCATATGGAGGCTTAACATCTTCTGGTTGTGGAAATAAATCTAGCTCAGGATCATCTAAAAATGTCCATGTTTAGAACAATAAATAAATCCAAAGTATATATTTTTAAAATATATTTAAAAAGTTTAATGACTGTAAACTTACAACATGGCAAATCTGATATTTTCTTTTTATCTAAATTTATTCTTGCGTCACTACTTGCTTTACCAGTTATCACATTGACGCAATAACAAGTTCTTCCTAAACATTGTACAGGATTGAAATTTCCATCAGAAGTACATCGTAGTCCAAATACAGGGAATTTTACGTCTGCCCCTATTAGAGATTTAATCTTATGCGCCATACGTGAACATACTGAAAAAATAAACGTTTCAAATAATCAGAATTAAATTAATTATATATTTTTTAAAATAATTACTTTTGAATCGTTGATTAACATAATAATGTCTGAAGGCAGTACTTCAAAGAAAAACTAACACTATATTGAACAAGGGCTCTTTTAAAATATATTTAAAATGCTTATATGTATAATAATTTGTGATATTATTATTGTAATAAAACTTACTACATGGCATGTTTACAAATTGTCCCGAATATATAACTTCACCAAAAAGCCTTTCTCCATCTTCTGACTGACAAAAACAACTGAAAAATATTTATTATAAAGTCAAATATCCTTCTTATATAAAAGCTTAAATTATATTTTTTACTATTATTACGTTTGAGAAGGAATACAAGAAAAACTAGCGTATTTTCCTTTGTTGTCACAATATGGCCTGCTCTCTAAAGCCCCAGTTTCTCCTTTTGCATAACGATTGTCATAGTCATCTTGGGCATCATGACACTTTGATTTCACTGTGAAAACATTAATATCGTGGTATAGGTTAGGTTAAGTTCTAATTAATTAATTAAATAAAAAGTTATTTTTTCTAAAATAATCAATTTGACGTCCGTATATTATTATTCCGTATATTAGTATTTATCATTTTAATTTAAAAATTATGACTTACTTCTCACACAGGTTAATGTTTGGTTATCACAAGTTAATCCATGGCCACATCTACCTATAGTTACTCCCGCACCAGATCCCCCAGCGCTACATGGTTGGCCTTCACCTGAAATTAAAAGAGCAGTTGTTATTTTCATGATATATTTTTGTTATGTTTCCCGACTGCTAAGGAAGGGTTATGTTTTTCGCGCGTATCTTGTATGTATGTAATATTCTTTATTACCTCGTATCTCCAGAACCGCTGAACGAATCTATATATTTGAGGTATCATTAGATTCGTATTAGCAGCCCAAGTGTTCTTAGATAGGTGACGTTAATAAAAAATAATCATGGCGACTGTGGTACGCCTATGAGACTAAGTGAAAAAAAAAAATCGTTTCGAATACTACAATATGGGTATCAAATTTAAGAGCTCAATTTCAGGATTTCAAAAAGGTATATCATGATTATCATTATCATAATAAATTCTAAGAAAAAAATGAAAAATAAAAAAATATTTGTAAAAACAAAAACCCCGACTGCATCAAACTAAAAAGAAAATAAACAAGCCCAATAGTTTATTAGGATTAACAGTCGGGACCAATAAGTAATTCTTCAATCAATAAAATCTTTACCAGGAACCTCGCATAATTTAAAGAGGTCCCGACTGTTAATCCTAATAAACTATTGGGCTTGTTTATTTTCTTTTTAGTTTGATGCAGTCGGGGTTTTTGTTTTTACAAATATTTTTTTTATTTTTATTGTAAGCTTTTATTTCTAACTATCTGAAAATGGATATATATTATTATATAAATATAATTCTTGTTGTTGTAATCAACATAAAGTTTTATTTGTTCTGATTTCTTACGAAGTTTCTATTTACAATTAGGTTTAGTTAAAATTTAATCACTCACGGTAAAGAGGAAGGCAATAAGGACAGCAATTACAAATTGTAGGTGAAGGTAGTTCTAGTCCTGAATGTGTTGCATTGTTGTAAGCACAGTCTGGTGCGGGTGTAGCGCATGTATTGTCGTTATTAAATGACTAGAAGTAAAAGTAATATAAAATTAATACAGACGAAGTACAAAATTTTTATGTTTGCTTTTCTATGTTAACTGAACAATAGGTTATTGGAGTCACGACTTTATACAATAAATGATATTTTTATAAAATGTAGTTTTTAAGAACAAATTAAATATTTTTTAACCACTAAAAGCACTAGATCAATTTAATAATGTAAATAAAATATTATTTTATTATTTCAAACGCTGAATATACTATCAGCCATAATAAGGGGTCGTACATTTACAAGTAAAATATCGTCATTTGTACGAGTATATTATTTTGATTAAGAGTAGCATGGTGTTTTTTTTTTAACAAAATAAAAATCTTAATTGTCGTGTACAATTATTAAATTTAAAAAAATCGTGCATATATTTAAATCATATTGGATATATTCGTGAGGAGGTAGCTTTAAGCCATTTTTGTTATGTTGGTAGTTTCGATGAGCAAATAGCGGTAAAAATTAAAATGGTTTCGTTTTACCTTTTCCGCTTCTTAAATTGTCGATCTAAAAATGTATTTTAATTCGTAGGTATAATGTAAACCAAGCAGTTATTGTTATAAGCGTATTAAAGTTTTTACCGTAAAAATATTTTCTTGTTATCTTTTTTCAGTTTTACGCTATATCCTACTTTACTTTTGCGACTTTAGGAAAATATATTAAAAGTTTAAACCTACATTCATGTATTTATAGATACACTAGCGGCCCACTCGCGGCTTCGCCCGCATACCACCTCTAATACTTTTATTATGCTGCATTTGCCAGCAGATTGATTCTTTCAATGATGAACAACTTGTTTTCACAATTCTGAGAAAGTGCAAGCACTACGTGGATGTCATCGGCGGTAAGAGCGTCTCCTGCGGGATTCGAAGCTAGTCTTGCGGTCGTAAACAGAGCGTATTTTAATTTTACATTTTCTCGTAAAGTTTACGTCCAAATTACATACTATAAAAGCCAAATATTCACAAAATTTCCTTGGTAGTGGAATAACTTATAGTCGTAAGTTTCAATAAGATCTTGTCAAATAACAAACAGTGAAATATTACCTAGCAATTTTTCATTATTTTTTGTCAAAAAAATGCCTTACTGTGATTTGTTTATAAGAGATACGGTGTTGTGGACTTTTTTTAGGAATAATAAAATGGAATATTTTTTCATACAATGTACTGACATACATTAAGTTATTTTTGCAGCACACCCGCTTTAAGCAATTCGATGGCGTTTATTATTATTGTTATTTCTATATTTATAGCTTACTGAGATTTATACCGTAATGTTATAAAGCCTAGAGCACTCCTGTGGAATGTAACTTTCATAAAACAAAAAAAAGTAAATCGGGCCAGTACATCCAGAGATCTTAGCGTTTAAACAAACAAACGAACAAACAAATTTTTCGGCTATTATGTTTTAGACATAACAATTTCTTTTTATTTATATTATTACGTATGTTATTAGATACCTAAGTAAGAATAAATTGATCGGCAGATACTAAGTGTTAACATCAAACTTTGTTGAGAATATACATAGGAAAATAGTATACAATTAAAACATTCATAATTTATAAGTTTAAATTTTTCGCCCGTTTCCCTTTTATAAATCGCTCTCAACTCTGAGATCGATCTTAAGATGTAATTTTTATTCACAAATTACAATCTATTTATGTATTATTTGTACATATGAAAGCTAATTATAAATACTCTAAGTGTGAAAAATTATAACGATTTTATCTGTCACAAAAATTTGTTTAACTCTTAAAAAAATGTTTAAATTACATTTGACCACACAATTGTTTATATTATTTGGTAACAGAAATAGTTATGTAGAGTATTTCTTTATATAGAAAATTAAATATGCTAATTAATAAAAGAAAGGAAATTATCAAATAGATTGTCTTAGCGTTATAGTAAAAACTACTCTATTGCAGAAATAATATATAAAGCAAGAAATTAAAATATATTCATATATTTTTATTAAAATATATATAGACATGCTATGTGGGCAAAAAAGTGAAGCTGAATCTGTAGATATATGTACATACATAATACATATTTAATATTATTCAATTATTAAAGATTTATCATTTAATCAACAGCACAACACATCGATCACAATAGAGAATTATTGTGTAATACAACAAAATTACTTCTCGGCACTACTAACTACATTGTTATTATTTCTTTATGTTTTTCTTTATATTTTTAAATAGCAGCTTTAGATGATAAAAATATATTCTTGTGTAGGTATACATTTTACAAATCCTATCCTTAGATATATCTACTTATTCTTTGTTATTAATAATTAACGTTATACGAAAAATCATATTGGCACCATAGTTTCTAAAATTATTCTATTTAAACAATAATTTAATTACAATATAATTTGAACTCACCCTACAGAACCCATTATCGCATAAAATACTACAATTAACGTAAAAAACAGAAATTGTTAACAAAACAAATAGAAAAATACGTTTCGCCGCCATTTTGTAAATTCTAAACTGAATAAAGACGACATTATAATTATCGGTTTGATAATCTGTAATTGATATTTAATTTTGTAGAATTGTATTAATCAGATAATTTAAAGTGTCGGGTAAGTTCAAGTGGCTGATATCAGTGAAGATTGAAAGACGGACGCAGTATACGAAACGGTGCAAATTAAGGGTTCAATTTGTACTGTAATATATAGTATATGAAATATAGAAATGTGCTCAGGATCCCAGGGTTAAGACACTCCGTTCCCCACTTTCCTTTGCTTTGCGGTGGTGTACCTCGACACAAGAGCAATAAAATGAAAAGATTAAATATTTCATTTCTTTGAGTGGGAATCGAACCCACACATCTTATTACGGTCTTATGCAGCGACCCTTGCAACTGACCGCCTCAAGTCATGATCAAGAGTCAAGGCATGATAATTAAAAAAAAAAAAAAATCATTTCTCCAAGACCAAGCGCGGCATTAAGATCCACTCAACGTGCAATGTATCGAAAATTAGGCAAAAAGTGGGAAATGTGGAAAGCGGAAAGAACTGTTTTTTTTTAATATGAAAAAAAGTTATATGGTCAATAAGTTTGTCCTTCCCAACAGAGGATTTAATTGCATTTCCGAACTCAACTTTACAATCATTGATAATGATTCATTATATGTGAGCAACGCTAGAGAGCAATAAGCAACATTTTCGTCATATTTTGATTATTTATTATAGAATAGATAAAAATGCTGATGTAGCCAGAAAGAAAATCGAAGTTTTTGAAGAACATGTATTGACAATGATCTGATTTGGCCGTTTGATGCTGATAAAGAGACGATAAAGGCATGTGTTGGTGCAAACCGGTGAATAACAATACGTGAGATTGGCGAGAGTTTAAATTTATCGAATTCATCAACTTATAACCATCTAGAATTAAATCTGAGAATTAATGTCAACTTCAACAGAAAAAGCCGGAATTAATCAACAAAATGGTGTAGTGCTCCACCGAGATAATGTGCATACAAATTTGGTCATTCGCCTAAAAGTTTTATAGTTTCAATAGGAAACACTGACACATCCACCATATTCTTCGGTTCGAATATAGCACCCTTAAATCACCCTTAGATTTATGTGTCTTTATGTCTCTCTCTCTGGTCTCTGTAAATTGTTTTCAGTAAAAATAATTTTTTTTATATGTGTATGATATGATGATCTTTGGACGGGTTAGATTACACGTAATGTTTTGGGATTGACCACTAAATTACAAGCTGTAAAACAGGATAACAGTAGTGACGGGACAAAACAATCTCAATTCAATATAACATAATAATTAAAGAAAACAGACCTGAATATAGCTAGCAGTTATACGTTCAATCTTTTTTAAATTTGATCACTACATACTATGCTGTGTAAGAATGACGATGAGTTCCTAACATTATATCGAATATCTAACAGTACTAAAGGTCACATTCTATCATATATATGTTTTTTATGATCCCTTCTGTTTCTTAATTTACCTGATTTTACCTAAATGTTAGTGCTTATTTATATAATTCCAATACCTCTGGCATGCATCTTTATTAGACAGCTTGCAATGTATCCCGTAAAAAGCAGAGTAGGCAGAGGGCACCTAGTGTTAAAACACTGCATTTCCCATTTTCGCTTTCGTTAAGTGGCGGAACTAAAAGCCGCGCTCTGCCACCAGAGGGAAACAATGTAAATATTCTCGTAAATTTAAAATAAATATTTCATTTTTTCTACTGGAGATCGAACCCATAACCAGTCGCGTGTACAGCCACACACTTGTGCCCCTGCGCCACGACTGGTCTCACTGAATTGCACCACTTATACCAAATTAGTTAGGTGACATTAAAAAAATATGATGTCATCGAACTATTCCGATGATAGAGCCAGGACCTGAATAATAGAACTCTTTAATACCACTAAAATATTGTAGTTGAGAAAAACATTTTTTTTTTACTATACGTTTTGACTGTAAAAAATTCTAATTAGGGATGAGTGCTGTGTGCTGTATAAAGGTATCTTGGTATGGTCTCTTGGAAATATATTTTTATTTTTATTTTAATGGAAGGTTCTTCATGGGAACGGAGTGACTTAGCACTACGTTACATATATATACTATTTTTGCAGTTGTACGTATGTATATATAAATAAAGGTTTTAAATGTATATAAATAGGTTTGTGTTAAAATTAGATTAAATTACTATGACAATGTATTTCAATTGTTAAATTGTTGAATGAATTAAAAAAACATGAAAATAATAGAGTCGAAACATTTTCACTTTTGCAGTTTTTAATAGTTTATTTCAATTATAAAACAAATACAATAAAAATATTACAATAATATTTGACCTAGGGCTTAAAAATAATAGAGACATAGTATATTTTTTATTAGTTTTATTGTGCCACTTTAATATTCATAGTCATCACGTATATTACTTTATATGTCATATTATTCTGGAGGCCTGTCGTGGTGCAATTTTCAACGTAATGACACGCAAGTGACAAGCAATTCTTCCAGAATTCGACGGATATGGTAGGAGAGTGTCTTATTAGGTTCCCAAGTTTCCTCTGCCTACCCTGCTATGGCAAGCAAAAACACACACACTGTAAAGCTAAAAAAATATATTATTCTATCAATGATAAAATGAAAAAAAAAACATTTTCCAAGTGGGAATCAAACTCACAGCCAGCCAGACGTCCGGGAACGTGCCACCACGCCACGTCCGCCTCTGTGGTAAAGATGAGAAAAAAAAATACGAATACTATTCTTACCTGAATTCCTCACATTATAATCCAGGCTCAATAAAATACACCTGAACAAACAAACAACTCGAGCTGTATTAAATCCATTGTTTAAACAATTATAAAGATTTCACTGACGTGTGTATTTTAGATATAAGATGTGTCATATAAATTATCTGTAATGCGAAGTTTAAAATGAGGTAAGATAGAGAAAAATAAAAATTATGCTACTTATATGTAAATAGTTGCTATACAAAAAAATCATCCATATTTGATACTTTACACGAAACCTAATATTTGACAATATTATAGACAATTAAAAACTTAAATCCTAAATTTACTAAATCAGTTAATATCTACTGATTCACACATATTTTGTTATACAATTTTGTATAGACGGAAATTACTGTATCTACTGCAAAAACTGTGACTCTACTGTCAAACTTCTCATTTTTATTCATTGTACTTGGAATTGATAATTTAATTTTAAAAATTATTAATTCGGAAAATGGGGACCGGAGTGTCTTATAACTAGGTTCCCATGTCACTAAAAAAATATAATACAAAAAAAAACAGATAACTGTAGTGGTAACCGCGGCAAAAAAATTACATAACAGATTTACATATATCTAATTATTAGATATACTTAATATATTAAAAATATTATTTACATATAAAAACTTTGATAAGTTATTATTACACAATAAAAAACAACCTAAAAATTTTACTTAAACAACAAAATAAGAAACATAAAATAAAATAAAAAATTAATCAGCTTCACGCTGTATCCCGCACACAGCAGGGTAGGCAGAGGGAACCTAGTGTTAAGACACCAGTTCCCCACTTTCTGCCGAATTCTGGAGGCATTGCGTGTTGAGTGGCAGATCTCAACAACGCCTCGACACCAGAGCGAAGAAAATGGAAATATAAATTTAAATAAATATTTCATTTTCTCGAGTGGGGATCGAACCCACAACCAGTCGGTTTTACAGTCACACCTCGTGCCGCTGCGCCACGACTGGCCTCAATAAGAAACACAAAATTTCAATAATCTAATAATACCTAGTCTAATATTGTTCTCATCTCAGAAATATTCCATTAACCTAACTCAAACAGTTACCTAACGATATCGCTATCTGATAAGAGAACTGATAACAGGGCAAGTGACATTTTAATCAAATTTAGGACGGGACTCTTGTGGATTTTACTAGAATTACTAACGTGATTGCAAATATACTCGTAGTTTACACAATATACGTAGAATTTTTTTTAGCTTCCTTCACGCTGTATCCCGCAAATAGCAATGTATGCAGAAACACAGTGTTAAAACACTCCGTTCCTTAAATATTTAATGTTTCCTTCCTCAAACCAAGATACAGCGCTGCGTTCAGTTCCGCCAATCGCCAGTAAAACGCATTTCAAATCAAAGAAACCTCAAACAAAATAAAGTAGTGTTACAACACTGCTAAGCCTCCACTAAGTTATATGCGTGACAGCTTGAAGCTATGATGGTGATACCACAAAATACATAAAAAAAATAGCGATTATACGAAAATATTGCCTTCTGGTACTTAAAACTGTTATATATGTCGACGGTGGGCGTAAATAATAAACGAGTAGAGCCTCGGCCATGTCCTGGCCTTTGGTTCTAATCATATGTGAACACATGACACATGTACAAACACTCAGAAGCTCGGAGCAGTGCCTGGGACTTGCGACCACAGGTGTAGGCTTCAGGGTACCCTTTACTGTAACAAACACTCGCCTTCACTGCTCCAGCCCAATGTAATTACAAATAGGTGTTAACCACATTCATAATTACG
>JAATLQ010037913.1:0-10290 GCA_013421005.1 Heliconius erato x Heliconius himera | reverse complement strand
CTTGAGGTTAGTTATATTACTTTAAATATTAATATTAAATTTATTTTATAGCCTTCCATTCTAATATTGAACAATTGGCCACAGTTTCACCTGTTTTGTATGTTCATAATAGTGATAGATGGAATTAGAGTTAGTTCTAGTTGGTTTTTGTAAAATCTGATTTAAATTAATAATGTCAATAATTTCGTATTTTATCAATTCTCCAACTGCAGGCTGAATGAATTTTATTTTTATATTTTTAGGCTCTTGATAAATTGGCAGAGGCACAAAATTATTTCAACAAGAACAATCCTCAAAGTGTTGAATTGGAAAATATTGTGAGTATGTTTGCTAACAGTATTATTATATTATATAACAATTAAAAAATATAAAATTAACAGCTAAGCTAGCTAGCTATCATGTTCAAAGGACAATGCAACAATGTAACGGTATACCTGTAGAGATATGTGTAATGTGTGTGTGTTCGATTACCAACTATTTATTATAATTAGTCATTCTGATCAGGTAAAGTGCATGGTTGTTTAGATACTTAACACACATCCCAATGTGAAGTTGTAAAACAATATATATACCTATTGAATTTCAAAAAAAGTTATAAATAATAAAGTTTTTATTGCTTGTATTTGATTTTAATTTAGAAAAAAGGAGAGAGAGAGAAGTTTTATATATTTAATAGGGATTTATGTATTGGAATGTTTTTTATTATTATTAATGATTATATTTTTAATTTTTATAATTAATATGTAACTCTACATCCAGAATCAACTATATAATGCTGGAGTATTAAAATTGGAGAATGCATTTGAAGAGCTTCTTAGTCGCAACACTAGGCCTTTGTCACCAACTGCTTTAATGGATATGATTGCTTTAGAAGAAGGTTAGTCATTGTTTTTAGAAAAAAAAAACCTAATGGGATTTGAATTCAGTATATATATTTTTTTGTTGTTAGCATAAGCATTTACAAATTTCTAGATACTACTCTAAAATTATTCCTTAGAATATGATTACTTGGCTACAGAATGCAATTGCTATATATTAAATTATTTTTGTAAAAAAGAAAATGGAAACAGTAGTGCTTGTACAATACATATAATGTATATAAAAAAACGTGAAACAATTTAGAGTGCCAAAGAGAAAATGATAATTAAACATAGAAACATAACGACAGACTCGAGCGTGGAGAGCGTAAGCGTGAGCGTGAGCGTGAGCGACAGCTCGACGAGCGCGGCGCTGGAGGCCATGCGCGCGGCGGCGGCGTGGCTGAGCGCGGCGGGGCGCGCGCCGGCCGCGGCGCTGCTGGCCGCGCGCGGGCCCGCCGCGCTGGCTTCGCTCGTCGCTTTTAAGGACTACTTGAGATCGCGCTCCATGGGCGCCTCGCCGCTCATGGTGATTATTGTTTTTTTTATAAATATTTAGCAGTAATTGGTAGAGAAATATTTTCTTTCAGCTGATCACTTTATTTTACGTGTTCATCAAATTAATTTAATTTAAATTTACCTTTCAATGAACATCGAGGACTCAACAAGAACACTCAAAAACTTCAATGTGTCACGACAACTATATTCATTGTTTTTTTTTTTTTACTATTATATATATTAAATACCTTTTTAGAATAATTACTACGTAATTGCATTTTAAAAAACCCTTTGATTTTTGAAAATCCGTATATGCGTAAACCATTCACAAACTTCGATTGCATCTTTTGCAATTTGGAATATTATGATTATTGTTATACAATTTTTTATAGTTTCACATGGTATCCCACATACATAGCATATAACAGGGTAGACAGAGTGAACCTAGTATTAAAATACTTCGTTCCTCACACACCACCCAACCTTCGAGACATTACATCTTGAATGGCGAAACTCAACATTACACTGTATCATATTATGAAAGCGAGGAAAATAAAGTTAAGTCATTCCTCTGAGTGAAAGTCGAATACACACACAACTGTCGTGTTTTCAGTGAGATGCGCCACGAAAGGCCAAAATCATAGTCATGTTACCATCATTTCTTATTAAGTCTTATTAAATACAATAAACCTACAAAATATTGATTTTCAGAGAAGTAAAAATATGTTGCATCGTACCGACAGCACTCAACGGAGAACCAGTAAGATACAAAAAGTGTAAGTACTGCAGTATTAATACGATTTTAACTCTTACAGTACGGTCGACGAGTCGTGGCGACCCTGAAGTTAGGCTTTTTTAAATTTTTGAGCACTGTACGCCCGGGAACAAAATAATTAAACGTTAGAAAAATACTACAAACAAATCTTCAATGTAGGTTATCTACACCTAATTTGAGGACAGCCACGACTCTTTAGCTGTACCATATAATTTAGCTAATGTTAAAGCAGTTTAGAGTTGGCATGCAATGTTTGTGGGTTCATATTATATTTGAAGAAATAATTATTAATTGTAATTGTTTTTTTTATTCCTGTGTAGTTGTTATAAAGCGCTTGTGGTCACAGTTACTAATCTGAATGATATTCGTGTTCTAATAATATTATGCTAATTCAATAAACAATTATTTTGTAGCAATTTCAAAAGCAAATCGAATGGAACACTACAACCTATTTAATTTAATCAAACACTGGATATTAAAGGAAGTTTGATAAATTATAATAGTAAAAATGCATATGAATCGGTAATAAAATTATATATAGTAGATGGGGACACTTATTCTAACATGAAATAATTTAGTTATTTTTATATAGGAGTAGTGGCTCCCGCGTGCCTTCGCCCGCTTGTACAACACAAAAAAAATCTTCGATCTAGTTCGAGATCTAATCACATTATTATTTTAAAAACAATATCCATACATTGATAGCTAAAGTTTTAGCTAATTCAAAAAAAACTTATTGTACTACACATATTTGTGGTATGCAACTCTTTATATTGCTTGCCAGAATCCAATAGTGAAAACTGCATTTAAATAGGTTAAAACGTTTCTGAGATTAGCATGAACATATTATTATTATATTATTTTACACAGACAAACAGATAAACATTTTAAAAATCACTGTTTTGAGTTATACATTTTTTTCTTATATATCTTTCATGTACGGACATCGATTATTATAGAAGAAATTGTTTTTTTTTCTTAACATTGAAGACAGTGAGTGAGTCTTAGGTGTATTAGTTTTGGTTTTAATTTTTTTTACTTAATTAAAATAATTCTTATACAATTTTAACTTTTTAGCATCTCAAATATAAGCCATCGTAAGCGTATCGTTTTTTATCGTTTTTTTAGAATGAAGTTATATTTTTTTTATGCTACTAATATGAATTTTTACAATGTCTTTTTCATATACAGATTGGAAAAACGCGCAATTAATATAATGATGAAGGCCTCTCAAACGCTCGAGCAGTCTACCGGACTAGCCATTGGTCCACGGCGATCTATTAACGATTCCTGTAAGATTTTTTCTAAAATAATAATTCTTTTTAACATTAAAGAACAATATAATGTTTAATAAAATAAATTATACATATAGAAATTGAAGAAGGAATAAAATTCATGAATTAATTTATATTTTTTAAAAATATAAATCAAATAAAAAAATTGAGCACGCATATAATTAAAATAAATCTTATTTTTATTTGCTCTAAATTGACTATGTCTAAAGGATCTTGGATTGCACTGTACTATAAATGACACCATGTATTGTATGCTTACAGATGTAGCAGAGGAGTGCAGTAGCGCGGCGGACGAGCGGGAGGCGGAGGCGGCGGGGTCGCTGGCCGCCGCGCTCGCCCGCCTCGCGCGCCGCGAGCAGCGCCACGCGCTCGGCCTCGTGCCCCTGCCGCGCCTGTCGAGCCTGCTGGCGGCCGTCATGAAGGACTGCTTGGCGCTCTTGGGTCAGGTTCAATTTGAATTTGGAATTACTGACGTTCATGATGAAAGATTGTTTTTGTTGCTTTAAATTTAGAATCCTATTATTTTTTGAATTTAGAATCAATCGCTAAGGACTGCTTTTCGCTACTGAGTGAGTGTTTGGAATTTGGAAAGCGAGAGCGTTTTGAAATTGGAATTACTTGCGATTGTGATGATTGGTGTGACTGTTGATTCTAAATTTAGAATTCAAATGTATTTTGTATTAGGAATTAAGGATTAGAATTGTTTTGGAATTGTTTGTTAAATGGTGTCATCTTTGAATTTGGAATTTATCTGTAGTCATATGAAATAACTAATTGTTTTGTTTGATACATGCCACATTCTAAATATATTAGGTAACTGAATCACAGCTACAGTGGTGTATATGGAAACTAATAACTTATATGTAATACAGCCTTTAGTTCTCCTCATTCAATGGACTATGCAACAAATAATATTTTTTGGAATTCTCATACAAGTAGTCCTCAAGATTGGCCTGTTCAATCAAACAAATTCTTTCGCTATATATTTTTAGTATAAATAATACTAACATTATAAAAAATACCCACAATCCACAGCATCAGAAGTAGACCGTGTATGCACGCGCGCCCGCCGCACGGCGTCCCGGTGCGGCGCGGGCGCGGCCGCGGTGTGGGCACTATCTGCGAAACTGCAACGATTGCAACCGGAAATGCAACGAGCCTTGCACCCTGCCTCGCCTGCCCCGTATGCGGCCATTGTGAATGCTTGTAATCATCATGTGAGTTTTTTTTATATTTTTAAATCGTTTTTCCATTATTTAGTAAAGAAAAATATTTTGTAGAATATTTTGAACCGATCGTGGCGCAGAAACACAAGTGTGACTGTAAACGCGACTGATTGTGGGTTCGATCCCCACTCGAGGAAATTAAATATTTATTTAAATTTATATTTTCATTTCTTCTCTCTGGTGACGAGGCAAAGCGCAGCATTGAGTTCCGTCATTCATTACTCAATGTCTCCAGAATTCGGTGGAAAGGAGGGAACGGAGTGTCGTAACACTAGGTTCCCTCTGCCTACTTTGCTGTGTATAGGATACAGCGTGAAGCTGATACAAAAAAATTTTTTTTTTATCTCGAGGCAATTGCGTGTTGTGCGTCGTAACTCATTGGTGTGTCGTGCGCAGTGCGTGCGCTCGCTGGAGGAGTGGGCGGAGGGCGTGCGCGGCGACGGCGCGGCGGGCGCCGTGGACGGCACCGTGCACCAGCTGGCGGCCGCCGCGCTCGCCTACTGCCACGCGCTGGCCGACCGCGCGCACGTCATCGGTGAGCCCGGCGCTACTACTCCTTTATAACGCCTTTTAAAATTATTATATTTGCTCAATTTTTACATATAACTATCGAATTTGTATTGATTCATTAAAAATTTTAATGATAACATTATTATTTTTCAATTTACAAATATAAATACAGAAACAATTATATGAATATAAATTATTGTAAAAGAAAATTATGTTGCACATAATTTAAGTAATTTTAACAAATTAAAACATAATATGTGTATCGTGTAGGTCCGGCGCTGTCGACGGAGGCGTGGTACGCGCGCGCGGCGGCGCAGCTGCCCACCGTGCACGACCGCAATGCGCTCATGCTCGCGCTCTACATGCGTATGTATATACGCACATACATACATACATATACACACGCACACAGATATGCACGCAAGAACAAAACTGTGGGGAGAGCTCAATTTGCATAAACTCATTTTGATAGTAACAGTGAAATCATCATCACACATTTTCACATGTGATCACACATCAACACATGTAATTATCACATTCAACATGTGATTACACATCAAACAACCCTCATTTAGCAGAGCAGAATTTTTGTTATTATAGTCACGTTATTTAACGAATTTTGAAAAAATAGATTTTGAAAAAATATATTGTTTAGAAAAATACTACAATTTAATTCGCCTCCAACATCGGCCGAATGTGAGGAACTCAGTGACTTAACACTAGATTCCATCTGCCTCCCCTACTATATTCAGGATAAAAAATCCAATTATTTTATTTATACAGGTAAGGTGCTAGCACAGTTGAACTTAACGCTCCGCAACAAGAGTGAGCAGTACCCGGACGCGCTCAAAGCTATATTTCTACTCAATAATACACTATATCTATTACAAGTACGTATATTTAAAATATATAATAAACAGTTTTTGCATTTGCATAAAAATTATGTTTATATTATGGTTATTTACTATAACCGCTTTTTAATATAATTTGAACAGTAACTACAAAATTAATCATCGAGTTCACCCTTAGGTTCAAAAAATATAATTTGTATTACTTAATGTTAAAGTTGTTACTCCTATATTTAAAAAAAGCAACTGTTACGTTTGTTAGCGTTTTTCTGCCTTCTGAGGTTGTACATGTGCATTTTCAAATAATAATAATAATAATAATACTTTTGAAGTGTACGAATTTTCTTATTTGTAGTGATAGAAATATATCTTTAATTTTAATAAAATTGTGTTTTTTTTAACTATTTTCAACGTAAAGGGTCTTCAACGTAGTTCACTACTGGATGTGCTGTCGCTGGCGGAACCTGACTGCGAAAAGAATTACCGTGATATGATACAGGACTATAAGAATGCTTACTTACAGAGGTGCGTGGTCGTATATAGTTAAATTCTTCTTGAAAATTCTCTAATGTAATAAGTTCCTGTATATAAATATTGTAAAATAGTATAATTGTAGCCATCGTAGAGTGGTGGTTGTGTGTTCGATCGCCCTCAGGAGAATGATTATATTAAAAAAAATCATTACGCCACTCTTCGGCGAGTGCGGCGTTTAGTTCCGCCACTCAACACGCAACGGAGTGTCTAAACGCTAGGTACCCCTACTTATCTATGCGGGAAACTAAACCGTGAAACCGCTTTTTAATATAATTTCAACTTATATTAGTATGTATGTAATTTTTCAGTTGGAATAAACTACTATCGCATCTGACACTAGAGGAGCCGCTCCCCGCCAAGCTGCGCGACAAGGACAGGCAGATGTTGAAGGATAAGTTCTCTGTTAGTATAGTTATTTAAATGTTGTATACTTATATAATATAAACAAATAATAGGGTAGGCATAGGGAACCTAGTGTTAAAACACTCCGTTCCTCGCTTTTCGTTCTTTTGTTTTCTTGAGGCATTGTTGAGTGGGGAAACTCAACGTCACTTGTTGTCTTGTTCCCAGAGAGAAGAAATGAAAATATTTCATATTTAATTCCCACGAGTACCCACTCGGTAAGCGGTTGTGGGTTTAATACCCATTAAACCCACAATCGTCGCGTTAACAGTCGCTATGTCTCATCGCCAAGACATAATCATTGACAATCGTCGGCATCAATATTTTATTCTATATTAAACAAATCTTAAAATTAATTGACATTTTGTTTACACAACATCGCATGACGTCACACGATGGTGCCTGCTGTTACTCTTAAAAATATTTATTTTTTAATGTAATCAATTTTATAATTTTAAGAACTAATACTAATTAAAATAAAGAACAATTACTTTTGTAATTGCTTATTACTAAATCTATCACAGCGGTACATTTGTGTTTTTTTAAATATACAGGGTGGAAGTGTAAGCACCACATTAAATGAAACCACAGTTTTAACTACTCTATAAAAGCCTAATATAAATCAGAAAAAATAAATTTCCAAAAATAAAAAAGTTATTTTTTCAAACAAAATAAATAATAAAATTGTCATTTTAAAATAAAACGCCATTTGTAAGGGCGACGCACGCACACATAAACCTATCAAAGGAACACCGCCGCACACGCCTCATTCCGAAATCGAGCCGTAGGCATTGGCGATAAAGTTCAAAGTTGTTTAACCTTTAGTAGTATTTTTGTAGTAGTAAGTGTTTATGTTATTGGGATCTATACGTAATCGCGTCACACGAAATACAGGTATGGATAAAAATCGTGAAATGAAAAATAAATCCTACGTCCAAACTGTTGATGCATCTTCATTAATTTCTTTAGGTATAGGTTTGAAATATTTTACCCTATATGCTGTTTCCGTAAATGGAGCGCTGCCTCTTCCACCCTGTATAGTAGAATACACAATTTAACACAAAATGTTTTCTTCAAAAGGCGTTCAACCGCGACTGGGAAGAATCGACACGTCTCCAACGCGGCTACAGCGTGCCCGACCCAGAGCTGAGGGAGTCACTCAAAAGGGCTAACAAACAAGCAATCTTACCTAAATACGATGCTTTATATGAAAAAGCTGCGGGAACGGCGTTTACTAAGAATCCGGATAAATATTTGAAGTTTACTCCGATACAGGCTAGTTATACGAATTAAGATTACACTACACACACACCCATACCCACTCACACACGCCCAATTTTCTAAACGTTGCGTGTGGAGGGGCGAAACTCAAGGCCGTTTTCTAGTAACCAGAAAGCGAAAATGAAAATAAATTTAATAAAATCATTTCCCCGAGAGGAAATGAAACCCATAACTGTCACATTTACAGTCAGGCGCTGTACCCAGTTACCCATCTACCTATGATTGAGGAATTTCAAAGTTTATTACAATTTTTGATACATTTCATACCGATATTTTTATTACATTAAACTGTTCTGTTCAAGAATATGTACAGGATAAAATGTATGGAATTAATACATTTTGAATGTCATGCAGAATACCTGCCAGTTTATTTAAATTATATCATTGATATTGAAAAGAGCAACTGTTAAGTTTTTTGCTGGCTCTTCTCAGCAGAACTGGCTGCGGAGCCTGTGGTTGTTTTATTTGTTCATTTGACGATTCAAAAGTGCTCTATTTGAATAGAATATTTTGAATTTAAGTTAAAAAATCAACCTTCAATCTCTTTCGTATATACTCTTAACCACCTCACGAAATTGTTATCTTATATACTTTTGTCCTACACTTACTGGTTTTAAACTAAGTAAAAAAAGTAAAGAATTTAAAAACAAGTTTTTAATCGCTCCGTCTTTATAGCATGAGGTGCAGTGGGTAAAAAATAAATTAATAAAATAAATTGGATTACATTAAATACTTAAACGCCTATAGAAAATATTGATCTCAATTTACATTTACAGATCGCAGCACAATTGGACGGCTATTTCGATGAAGCAGCATAAAAAATAAAGTGCGTACGAAAATAGGTGCTTATTATAAAAAATATATTATTATTATTTATTGTATAGTGTATAACGATCAATAAAACACAATATGTTATGTTTAAATATTGTTTTATTTTTTAATATTTAGTTCTTCTTCTTCTTGTTTCTTTTCTTTTTAGGCCACTGTAACAAGTTTTATAATATAAATATCATTGCGTATTTTAGACAGCTATTGTTAGTAAATTAATAACGAAACTATTAACTTCATTTCTATGTGTAATAAATCAAAATTATCTATAATAAATCATATTTGGAATGTACTTAATTTTTTATTTAAAAAAAGTTAAACCAAAATATGGACATCAAAAAACAAACAGATAAAATACTATATAAAATATATCGATCGATATAATATGATAAAATATGTTAATACATCTTAATTTATTTATTTTATTTCACGCTATTTCCAAAGAGGAGATTCGAAAAAAAAAACAAATATTTTGACACGTTTAGTGACAGTCTCTCCAACATCATTTTTTTTCCATGAAGCGGACTCGAACCAGCGACATTTGACCTTCCAATCTCTTAACCATAAAGTAAAACTTAATTTATCAATACACTAAATCAAAAAAAAAACCTAAGTAGTTCAGTAGCCTTTGAGTCTCGTTCAGTAGTTTTTAAGTGAATCCCTTCAGTTGTTTTTGATTATTAATCAAAATTTGAAAATTATTGCCAATTTTACGATTATTTCGTATGATGTGTTTATTTAATATAATATGTAGATATTAGGGCTTCACCTAACGTATAATAAAATAATACATTTAACCATGCTTGCAGTCAGTTAAGTCAGTAAGTTCTTAATGTAAAAATGGTCGATCAAATTATTAATAATTTACTAAAAAAAATATATGTTTTTACTGTTTAATACAATAAAGAGAGATCTCTCACCATTTTTTCATTGAAAAGAATCTAATAAAAGACCATTTCCATAAAACCTAACCTACTTATTATCTAGTAACAAGTATAAGACCGGTGGTTGTAGGTTCAATACGCAGTTGAAGCCCTAATTTTAGAATACGTTACGTCATATAAGTATAAAATGGTCGCGGGTACCCCAACCTGGCCGCTCGCGCCGCCTTGCTCCGCCTCCAGCTAATAAACAGAACGCATTTGACTATTTTATATGTATGTACATATGTATGTTTGTCTGTTTGCCTTGTTTATAGGATTTTGATCTACCATATGGTACCATACGGTGCATAAA
>JAATLQ010037912.1:0-68925 GCA_013421005.1 Heliconius erato x Heliconius himera | reverse complement strand
CCCAAATAACTCAAAAATTAAAAAATATTATAGGGCTTAAGTGTATTTTTTCTCAATAAGACACGTACATGGGCCAATTTACCACTTTGGCCGTTCTATCTCATAACTCGTGAAAAAGAGACGTTTTTTGTTATCTATCTAATGACGAACGTAATAAAAACAATACTAAGCTTTTGCAGTCAACACAGCCCAATCATTGTTCTGTTTAGCGTATAAGTATCAAACTGGCTGACATGGCCCCCAAAATAAAGAAATGTGTAGAAATTCCCTGCGTAGAAGGCTCAAATGACTATTTGGCCCTTGTACGTTTAAATGAGTGCTACATAGGCCGTTATATTCTAACAAAAAGTCCTGTTTCTATGCAGAAATTTCTATTTTTTAATAGCTGACCTGATAAATTATATCGATAGGATGCGTTTGGCATAAAAAAGTGAAAATTGCCAAATTGTTAGTTTGGCCCATATACATAGGACCCATCGAAATGGAAATTTAATATTCAATAATTTATATTTTAACTACAGTAGAGTGAGTCCGTCGTGGCGCAACGGCGCAGACTTTGACTGTGAACACGACGGTCGTGGGTATGATTCCTATTTCTTTCCGGGGAAATTAATTATTTTCATTACCTCGGGCTAGTAACGAGACATAGACATTTAATATGTAAAGTGTCGAAAATTACGCGGCGTGTGGAGAATAGAATGTCTTAACACTATGTTTCCTGGCCTGAAAAAAATCTCCGACAATAAATCAGTTAGGTGTCAAATAAAATTTACTTAGTAGTAAATTAGCTAACCTTTCAACGTCTAAATTAGATCGGATTATTATTCGGCGAAAGTTATTAGACCGAAATAGGTACATACGGTAAGTCAAATTTTCCACCTTTAGAAAGTGTGACGGTAGAGCATTATATGTAAATGTTTCCTAAAATTTAACTTGAAACTATAGTGAAATCTATTATTATGCCAATATTATAAAGCTGAGCTGAGTTAATTTCGCCGATTACGCTTATCTCGGGAACTACTGGTTTGAATTTAATTAAACGAAGAAACGTCTAAACTGATATAAATGTTGCTTTCACTATTGTATTCTGGCAAACATCCCATAACATTTAGAGTTCGTTTTATTTAAATCGGCTTATAGATAAAAAGTTATATTAATGAAATATATTTTGATTGAAATATATTTAATTGGTTTAAAAGTTAGCTCTCAATGCATAGATATAGATATTGTTTTTAAAGTTAGTTGTTATTATAATACGACAGTAATTCAGATTATTATATAAATAATTATGTAGTACAAGCGGGCGAAGCCTCGAGCGGGTCGCTAGTAGAAAATATACATTAAATATATAATTACTGTGACATACAGGCATACGTAACGAATTAGTAAAGTTGTGTTTTTATCCATTCAATGTTTGGTTTTATAACATTGAATTACCCGTTATGTTATGGTAAATAATTTATCGAGTAATGTAACGATTGCAAGATTCTAATCTTACACATCCTTTTTACGCAAAACGTAAGGTCGTTTTGATATTTTTTTCATAATAACTCTACTTTTAATGATTGTTATTATATTTGTTTAATAACAAGCGAAGTCATTAGAAATAAATTCAATTTAAGTAAATTGCTAGCTAAGAAAGTGAGTTCGATTCTCGCGTGGGGGGTTGCTAATATTGGTCTATTGATTACTTTGTCCACAAATTTTTCACTATTTCATCGAAATATATAATATTAATGTGGGCGAGGATAAATTTATTATATTTTATATATGAAAAACTACAATAATTTAATTCAAGACATATTCTCTGAGTTCCCAACCAATGAACAGGTACTACATCTTTATCTGATACACGTCACTGTAATAATCAACGTATACTGTATTAGATTTTTATCTTCAATTTGTGTACTTGGGCCATATTTTGAGTTGACAAGTAGTTTAAAATATTTTAACAAGAGGACTAACATCCATTTATTTGTGACTAGAGGGCGTGCGCGGCTTCGCCCGCTTGTTAGGAGTGAATTCTAAAAAAAAACCACGAAACACGTGTTCAATAAAATATTTTTAACAGTCTGAATTTAAATTTTTATAAAAATCGGCGGCAATTTAAAGATTTTTCCATATAAACTTTCAACCCCTTATTTGAACCCTTAGAGGTTGAATTCTTAAAAACCATGAAACACGTGTTCAATGAAATATTTTTAAGAGTCTGAATTTCAAATTTTATAAAAATCGGTACAGATTAATTTTTTTTTCCATACAAACTTTCAATCCCTATTTCATCCCCTTAAGGTTAAAATTTTTCAAATTCCCTTCTTAGTGGATGTCCAGAATATGAAAATAAACATCTGCCCAAATTTCACGTTTCTACCATCAGCGGTTACGGCTCTGCGTGCGTCTTACCTCAGTCAGTCAGCACAAGTCCTTTTATATATATAGATTATCGTGGCGCAATGGCACAGTGTGAATGTGATGGTTTGTGGGTTCGATTGCCACTGGGGGGTATGAATTATTTTTTTCCCCCCGCTCTGATAAGATACACTGAGGCATTTATTTGGCAACTTAGCAATCAAGATATAGATAATATAGGAAAATCACTCAAGTAAATTATTTTTTTAACATATACTCGGGTAGGAATCAAACCTAGAACAACGGCGATACTGTGCACGACCTATAGTGGCCAATAGCGTCACTCTGACGTCATTACAAAAGTATTGACAAAGAAAAATAAATAAACATAAATCACGACATAGTATTTTCTTATTATATCCTGTTATTTGTTTACTTCATAATCTTAAGGTTTTGTGTTATTAGCAAGTATCTGAATGTGTTCAATGGTTTTAACTTTAAAACAGAATTGATATATTATTATGCAGCTTTGAACTCCGCCACTCAACACACTGGATAACTGGAATATATGCAGGAGGCGGTTAAAGGAGAGAGTTAAGACATTCCATCCTCTACCTTTCACCCAATTATAAGACATTGGTGGACTTAACGTAACACCGTGCTTTGTCTATTATGGCAGAGAAATATAAAGAATCTACAACCATCGCGTTTTACAGGCTGTCACGATGCCACTATTACCCAAATTACTACAAAATTACAACTTTTATTTAATAACTGAAAAGGCCAAGTTTTTATGAATACATTGTTCTCGTGTTTCAAGCACGATCGTTCACTTAAAGCTTAGTTATTTGAACGCATGTAACACGCGACATCCGATGAAGCAGAACTATAAGATGGACGTGACGATAATTGACTCACCTACCTTGTAATGTTGATGGAGGCATAGGTTCTATTCTTTAAAGATTATTGATATGTAAAATAATAATTGATATTAATATTATATGTTTATACTTCAAGTATCTTCCTCATTTCGCGAGGTTAGCTGTGTGAGAATACATGTACATACACACAGATTTTCCTTTGATATTGAGGGAAACGTGGGGAAGTGAAAGAAAGTGTCTTAACACGATGTTTCCTCTTCCTACCTTGCTAATATGCGAAACCCCGCGTGAAAACAATATTTAGGTCATCCGATATAATATGAAACATCCAATCGTATGTGTACCTGCAACATCTTCCCTTGTAATTTATGTATTACATAATACCGCTAATAGTGTCAACATATACATAAATTTTAAAATGTAGTTTATGTACGAGTAGGTACTCTTAGGCAATCAAAATATTACTTGTTTGTTCGAAGCAAATGGAAAACACGGTGCTTAAGTAAGTCTCAGGTGTCGCCAAGCGTTGCGTGATGATCGTCACAGCAAACAACACAAAGGGCACCACCGCTTGTTCAAACTAATTTTCCTTGATTTTCTTTTTATTTTTTGTATATTTCAATTACCATTTTAGGCCTATAAATGAATGTCAAGACACTACACGCGGTGTTTAGTAATTTAACATTAAAAATCTATAATATCTAATTTTGACGGAAATTGGTGAACGTAGATCTGTGTTTATAGGCGTAATACCCGTATTTAAAAACCGCTCTCGGATCTGAGATCGATCTTGAGATGTAATTTTTATGCAAAAATTATAATCTATTTTCTAGGGGCCGTAGTTTCCTGACATTAGGTACTCTCTAGGCTGCTATGCGGGATAAAGCGTGAAGCTATGTTTAAAAGTTCTTACAAATAAGTAATAGAAATTCTTACTTCGTGACTACAATACTTTAAGAATATTAAATATTAATTTATTAAATTTTTACTCATCATATTGTTATAACACATTTGGCATGTTCCGGTCGTAAATCAAAGTTAACAATCTACATAACACAATCTATGCACACGTACTCATATATTGATATAAAAATTCGCAGAGGCGTAGCTTGCATATACTTTTTGCAGACAGAGGGAATCTAATGTTAAGATATGCATTTGGGTAATAGTCTATTTTTGTACATACAAACATAGACAGTTAAACATATTACCCTCCTTCGAATAGTTGGATAGTAAAAGGAGTAATATAAATACAACGAAGTCACCACCCTCAAGTACTACGAGTATAATAATAAAATTTTCTAATAAACACAAAGAGCCATTACTATACGGAGTAACGCTCTTCAACAGCTCTCGCAACTTAGCCTAGTTATGATTACGTCCTCCATTGTTTGTTACTTAATACTTTTGTAATTAACACGCGAAAAATATTTTTTGACTCATTAATATATGGAACTAGTCGTGGTCTGTAGATTTGTTTGCGACGTGGAATGGAAAATCTATCGTTTTTAGTATTGCCGTAAGATTTTCGAGATATCCTCACTAAGAGTTTCTCAATAATCCTTTTCTTTATTTTCGTCTTTGAATTATCTGTCAGTCAGAAGAGAAGAGTTTTAATCAAGTAAAATAAATTTGAGCAGCAAATTTCTTACAATTGGTTCAAGTGTAATATAATTTTAGTAAAAAAGCCTTAAAAAATAACAAAAAACAAAACATTTTAAAAGTGTAAGTTCTAAAAGCTACCAAACAAGTGAAGCTCAGAACTTGCGAGGACATAATGCTAGCCTTTCAGCGCGAATACTCAATCTTGGATGTTAGACTTAAAGAAGCCGAAGCCGCCATTTATAACAACGTTACCGCACATACCCTCAGAGGTGACATAAAAGATAAGTTATATGGCGGCGTACAATGCTACAGTCGGATTTGTAAAATTAAACAAAGAGGAAACCAGACGAACAGGCAACCTCAAATTCAACGCACCAAGCAGTGACCCTATAGACCAGCTCGATACCATATTATTGATATAATAAAAACGTGCTTATAAATAAGTTGAATTTGATAATACTTTTAAATTAGCATCGCAATATTTTCAACACTTTACATAAATTCGTCGTCACGTTGGAATGCGAGTAATATTTAAAACAATCGACCGCGCTCCTTAGTTGGCCGTCGGACGCTATTGTTATTGAACACCGAAGTGTCATTGGTATGCGTCAATAAATTATAATTAACGGCGGTATAATCAATCCGGTCAGCTCCCTATAGAGCGTGGTTACACTTAAGTAGGCAAATAAACTGATAAGGATTTGAACTCGCGCCTATTAGATAATCTAGACAAGAAATGTGAGTGGAAAAAGTTAGTGTGGAAAAAGTAGAGTATTCTAACATTAGGTTCCCTCTGCTCACCAGGCATAAAAGGAAAAAGCGTGTAGCTGAGAAAAACAAGAACGAACCAACGGACGAACGAAAATTAATACTTATATTTTACATAAAATTTCACAAAGTTCTTTCCTTCCACACCGTTATACAAACACAGCATTCGGAGCGCCTCCGCTTGCACAGGTGCAACTGGCAAGTGTCACAACAGTCGGCAAACACACTCGCGCCTTTGAGAATTCATCGAACCTATCGATTATTTGGTTGATACTATTCATTATATACTACGTATAGAATTCTTTTTGGATATATGTAAATATTAGTTGAACCTGTATGTCGCATTTCTTTGGGCATGTAGATAGAAATCTATAGCTTTTAATATTATAAAGATGAGTTTGATTTGTTTGAACGTGCTAATCTCAGGAACTACAGAATAGTCTCTTGAGTAAGTCTATATTAGCGATATAACAATGAAAATTGAGAAAATAAGATTGACAAGAGATTGAGAGCATCTTTAGTTTTTTCCATTTGACATTTGCTGACGAAGCCACGGGTAAAACTTATATAAGATTAGGATACAACGTGCGCCAATTTGCTAGTCACGTTGCTTGTTGAGTGACGAAAAGCTACCACCGCAATTAACTAAATAAGTTTGGAGAATGACATTTTATTTCAGCTTCACGCTTTATTCCATAACAGTAGACAAAGCGGGTGCAGTGTCAAAACATTCCGTTTTCAACTCCTGGACTGATTTCAGGTCTCAACGCCGCATATTTCCATTTCCTTCCAGAACGAGTTCTGGTGACAAGATAAAGTTCGGCCTTGAGTTCTACCATTCAACACGAATTGTCTCAACAATTGGGTGGTGCCAAGTGTCTTTAACCAAAAAAAAATCATAGTAAACTAGTACTTATCAAAAATTTACACGGGTTCAATAAAATTTTGCTCTCAAATTTTTATGCGGCCTTTTAAAATCTTTTTAATTCGGTACATCACTAGCTAAACGGCGTTCCGCTATGAAAACTACATCTACTGTCGCACAGATGTATCTAAACGCACGTAACTGTCGAGACTCAAGTTATTATCGCGTTAAATGTCTATTCTTTAATTGCTTGTGATTTGGTGCGCGAGTAATGAATCTACGTTTTATGTTTTGTTTACAGTTATGGGAACATGGAAGTATACTGCGTAATTATTTAATATAGCAGGGAAGGCAGAGGGATGCACCGTCCAATTCAGGTGACATTGCGTATCGAGTCGGACCTCAACGCCGCGCTCTTTCTTTGTTATCAGCGCGAGAAAAGGAAAATAAATCATTTTCTCGGATGAAAATCGAACCTATCAAAGTCATGTTTCCAATGAGACCCTGCCCTACAGCGCTATGATAGCCATTTGTCTATTATAGTAATTTTCACTGTAATAAAATAAAATCTAGATATGTAAATGATTTATGCAATATAACAAATTAGCTTATAAAATAGCATTGGCAAATAGAGTGCGGTTACCTGTCAGTTAAAATTTATATAATATTACTATTTGAAATATTACTATTACGAAGATAAAGAGTTAATTTGGTTCAAAGCGCTAATCTCAGGAAGTACTGTTTTGAATTTAAAAAAAAAATGTTTATGTCAGATAGCTCATATGTCGAGGAAGGGTATGGAGCTATATTACATGGTACATGTTATTTATTTCGATTTAACCCACTGTGCCTGCGTTACCTCGTGATATATCGTATATAACTCTTAGTAAATTTTTAGTTGACCGCGCCGGCGAAGCCGCGGGAAAAAGAACCTTTAATGTATAAAGCAGCTAATATTACCAAATGGGTGCGGTTACCAGTCAGTTAAAATTTAAATTCTTACGTAATTGACTCTAAAGTTATGAATATACAATGAAGATGTTACAAATGATGAGCTTATTAAAGTATATTACGTAATGAGAACCCATTGAGGCCAGTAGTGGGGCAGGAGCATAAGCGTGTGACTGTACGCGACAGGTTGTGGGTTCGATTCCATTCGAGGAAATGAAATATTTAATGTTACCATTTCCTCGCTTTGGTAACGAGGCAAAGCGAGGCGTTGAGTTCCGCCACTCAACGTGCAATACCTGCAGAATTTGGAGGAAAGTGGGGAGTGGAGTGTCTTAACACCAGGTTCCCAATCCTAGGTTTCCTCTGCCTGTCTCGCTATGTGCAGGATGCTTGAAGCTAAAAAAATACATCAGGCGGTAGCGAGTGTGATAGAACGACGCGATGGTTGTCGATTCAGTGAATAATCGTAGTAATATAAATAAAAATAGATAATAAATTAAAACAGTTATTCAAGTTAATTTTTTACCTTTCATTGTATTCCACATATAGAACCTAGTATTAAAAAAAACACTACGTCCCTCACGCACCGCCAAAATTTTGATTTCAATCGCTACGCCACGACGGTAATATATTTAATAAATAAAATGAAGATAAATCTCGATGTCTAGAGAGTTTTATATTAAAACGTGACATCAGAGAAAATCCTCGCGTCAAGGTTGATTAGGTTAGGTAGAAGTGTAGAACTGCCGAAATCATGCAAAAAAATAACTTAAAAAAATATAAGTGTGTATGTTTCGTCCACTCTTTCGTTGTGCATTTGTAAAAAGGGACGGTATTTGTATTTATGTTTACGGCAACGTCGCACAGGTTCTGATTATAAATGCGATGGTTGTGAGTTTGATTTCCAATCGAAGGGAGTAAATTATTTTCTCGCCCTGGTAATAAAGCTAAGCATGGCGTTAAGTCCCGCCAGTGAACACGCAATGTCTCGACAAATAAAACATTAATTTCTCTATACATATCCCGGTGAACCTAAGAATCCAGGAATCGAGTGTGCCATTAATACATTTTTTCCCCCACTTTTCGTCGAATTCTGGAGGCGTTGCGTGTTGATTAGCGGAACTCAACGCCGCGCTTTAAATTGTTACATGAAATATTTCATTCAATCGTGTGGACATCGAACCCACAACATGTCGCGAGTATAGTCACTCGCGTGTGCCCCTCCACCACGACTGGCCTTAATAAACTTTATGGCAGTCATTAAAAATATTACTGTGCTACATGATAGTACGTGTATAATTTTATAATTATTTTTTTCAATTTAATTGTCCCTCCTTTTTTAATGATCTTGAATATATGTTTATTTTGTTTTCTTTTAGCAAAGTTGTTTTGGTTTAAAATAATATATGCAAACATTTATTGCAGATTAAATTGCGCCTTACAAGTTTTCCTCAAAACAAAATTAGTTGTTAAAAATATTGAAAAAGGTTCAAGGCTTAAATTTGACTTCAGTCGTCGCCGTCGTTTGACGTGTAGTTAGGCATTATGACATAATATTTTTTTTCAGCTTCACGCTGTAGTAGGGAGAAGGAGTTAGTGTTAAGACTCTCCGCTATCTACTTTCCTCTGAATTCTACAGGCATTGTGTGGTAATTAATTTTCCTTTCTTTGGTGGGAAGATATAGCGCCGTGCTGACTTCCACCATTGCCGTGTTGAATTTCAAATTAACAAAATAAACTGTGCTCCACTGGCGCACCTAAAATCCATAAAATAAGAAAGAGAACAGAACGGACGTCCACCACTCACACCACGCACTCTCTCGAAATCTGGGCGGTGTACCCTGCTATACTCGCCATACAGCGTGAAGCAAAAAAAAAATAACCTTAAATGTCACCCTTCGTTTATTGTCCCTTTTCCAACAATGATTTAGTTCATACTCTATTTATTCATAGATGTATTGATAAAAAATGCATTTACAGATCAGTCGGTCAGCCGAGCGTGGCGCGATGACATCAGCGGCAAGGCCGTCCACTGTCACAATAGTGTGCAATATAAACTAATGTATACCATTAAAATAATATATATATAGATATTCGTATAAACAACAGTTATTTATATGTATATGTATATGATTCCATCGTGGCGCAGGCGCACGAACACACGACTGTAACTGAGACGTTTGCGGGATCTATTTCCACTCGCTGGAATAAAATATTTAATATTTCATTTTATCGTTGTGGTAACTTGACAAGGCGTTAAGTTCCGCCACTCTACACTGACAAAATTCGGCGGAAAAGTGGGGAACGGAAATGTTGCTACTAAGTTCCCAGATTCCTTCTGCCTATCTATCGAGACGGCGTAAAGCTAAAAAAATATAGTTTTTATTAAGTAAATTAATTTGGATAGCTTTTCTAAGTAGACCAAGACACGAATTACTTTATATTATTTTATCTTCCGGAAGCACTTCCGCGGCGAAGACAAGCCGACTGTGAAATAATATTAAAGGGTATTGTTGTGTGTGCTTTAAAAATTAGCAAGACCCGTGAGTACCCGTGAGTACCAGTGAGTACCTAGCTACTTTGAATTGCCACCAATTTATTACCCGTGACATTAATTGTTTTAGATGTATTAATTTATAGTTTATTTTACATTTATAGAGTAAAATTGAGCTTGATGAGGGCACCTTGTGTTAATACTCTCCGTTCTCGACTTACGGCCCAGTTTTCGAAACATTGCGTGATAAATGGCGGAACTCAACGTCGCGCTCAACGAACTCATCACTCATTTCCAGCTACAACGGCCTCAATGAGTATAAAACAAAAAAAATGATTTTTTTTTAATATAGATATTTTTTTTAAATAGTATAAGGTAAAAAATGTTTAAAATTTCTTATAAAAATGTAAAAGTTATAAAAGTATCAAGAAAGTAAAGGACGAAGACACTTTTAGTAATGTTTAATATACATACAAAGTGTTATTTTATTAACATATAAATTTTATATGGTAACTTGTAATACCAGTTTAAATAAGTATATGTTTAACTTATTGATTAAAATCTGAGGCCGTTGTGGCGCAGTAGGACAGCGTTTGAATATAAACGCGACGATGATGTTACGGGTTCGATTCCCCACTCATGGAATAATCAAAATTTAATAAAATTTCATTTTCCAACTCTCGCAGACAAGAACAGAAAGAGCTATAGCGAGGAAATGAAAACAATTAATAGTCCTGAGTGGGAATCGAAGCCACAACTGTAGCGACTGCAATAATAACTATGCCGTTGCGCCACGACGGCTTTGATATAATTTTGTAATTTATATCGATAGATGAAAATTTGAGATTTGAGTCCGATAACCTATCTAAGCTTACCCCATACAATGCGGAAGATAATTCCACAAAAGATATAAAATATTATTTTAAAGGTACATAATAGTTAAATAGAAAGTTATTACGCTAAACCTTTTTGCCGTCTAATTACATAAATTACAACACATCGACACTCAAGATGGTGCTAATGCGAGTTTTCTACTTGGTTTTATATAGGAAAATTGTTATCTAACTTTATGATGTAGTGAAGAGGTACCCGACTACCCAAAAGAAGGGGTTATGTTTTAGCGCCTACGTATGTATGTATATCTGTGTTTGTTTCCCTTGTAACTATTAATCCAGTGAATTTATTTTAATAAATGATATATCGTTAGATTTGTCTATATGCAAGTGTGACTGGATATATTAATTTAGTGTATGCAGTCGAGTTTCGTTGTTTTGTCAAAAAAATAAAAATCTTTGAATATATAGGTACACAACAGGTAAAAAAGAGATTTGAAGGGACTGACAAGTTCGCAAAAAATACAAACAAACTTATTCAATACAAAAATATTTTGAATATCGATATGATAATGATATACGATTTTTTTTATTTTTTTTGTTTTACAAATAAACTCTTTCTAATTTTTGCTTTCTCCACCCTCTTAGTAAAGATAGATTGTAAGTTGTAAACATTAATAGATAAACATAAATATTATAAATACAATAAATCTTAAAATTCCTTTAAGTAAGATTTGAACCCACGACCCACCTACAGTCAAACACATTCCAATGCATTACTATGAGTAGCTATGGCGTCAATACATCTATGCAATAACTAATAGGTAATGATATATTGTAGTAAACATTAATTTTCAAACAACTCAACGTGACCGTTAGCAATGACGTGCGCATACGCAAGCTAGTCTTAGTTATTTAATATAATCATTATAATAATATAAATTAAGTAATAATATAAGTTAAGTAAATGGGCCTTTGTGACCCAGGGGCAGCTGTAGGTTCGATTCTCACTCGAGGGAATGATATATTTAATATTTTTATTTCCTCGCTTTGGTACCGAGACCAAGCGGGGCGTTGAGTTCCGCCACTTAACAGCAATGCATTACATTCGGCGGAAAGTGGGAAACGGATGTGTTATAAATAATTATATTTAAATTATTATCATTTCCAAGCTATAGACAAAGTGCTGCGTTAAGTTCCGCTACTCTACACGCTGTGAAAAGTTGTGAGTCCTTCGTGCTGAAGCAGATACGTCCTAACTGCGCCACTATGAATAAAGTTACCACAAAAAAAATGGTTTTTTTTCAGCTTTACGCTGTATCACGCACTTAGCAGGAAGGGCAGAGGGCACCTGGGAACCTAGTGTTAAGACACTCCGTTCCCATGAAGACTTTTCTGTTCTCCACTTTCCGCCGAATCCTCAAGCCACTGTGTGTTGTGTTGCGGTGCTCGATGCCTAGCTTTCATTTATTTGAATGGGAATTGAACCCATAACCTGTCGCTCTTACAACCGCACGCTTATGCCTCTGTGCCACAAAGGCCCCACATATGTATAAGAACGAATCACGATTACATAAAGAAAGAGAGTTATAAGTAAAAAGAAATAAAAAAATACAACTTAATATTCTTAATAACACTAACACTACACTAATACAAAAAAAAATAAAAAAATCTTTCACAAACTAAACGTACATAAATAAAACAAAAAAAATAAATAAAACAAATACATACCAACAAATTATTCACTTATATATTAAAAAAAACCATTCAGATAAGTAATAATTAGTGGACAGGTGCGCTCGACGCACTACCGCGTACTCGAGTGATGTACAGACAAGGAGGCGACGACGCGGACGTCTGTTTATTGTTCTTTTTTTATTTTTATATGTCATGGGTATTCTGTAGATAATAGAGTAAGCAGAGAGCAGAGAGTATTTTGTCCTCATGCTGAGGGTAGGAAAAGGGAGAGTCGACTGCGATCGACTCAGATGTGAGAACACTCGAAACGTATATTTATAAGTAATTTATTATAGTATCCATATAATAGATTGACTTGGAAAAGAAACTTAAGGGAACAATACAATCATATGGTATCATCGAACTGGTCTGATAATGAGGATAGGACCTGAAAATTGAAACTCTTCAGAGTTCACTAATAAACTATCCGAGTTTAGAGTCAATCATTAACAGCTTCGAGTACATTGCACTATTAAAGTGTGTGACACTCTGTTTTCCATTTCTCCAAGCAGGCAGATAAAATAATTCACACACTCGCGTAGGAACCGTACCCAAAACCATCACATTTACAGCCAGATGTATTTCTACTGTGCCACGACAATCTCAATTAAACAAACTTGCTCAGAACGGAAGTAATTATTTTTTGCAATTTGTTAATTGTAATAACACTACAACGAAGTTATAAGGAACAAGAATATATCACATGTTTTATCAATTATCAATTTACAAAAAAAATAAGTTTTCTGATTATTTCCTATTATATTTGAAAAGTGTTCTTTAGAATTATTCATATTTGAACGTAATAATAAATAATTGATCTAACGTGATGCTTCCTGACCGTCACAGGCCATATTTACAACGCACAGGCGATATTAGTGTACTTCGAAAGTAGAATTTTAGAAAGCATAGAGGAATATTTTTCTCCTCCCCTAAAAGATTTCTCGGGAAAAATTGAAGTTTTTTTTAAATTTTACGTCTTAAAGTCCACGCAAACAAAGTTGTGTGTAACGATTAGTAATAACAAATAATACAGGGTTCGCCGGAAAGCTAAAATTTGGTGTAAAGGTTCCACAAGAATATAGCAGTAAAAAGATGCGATTTTATGTATTACAGTCCTCACCAACGAATTTGCAAAATAAAGATAATAAAACTATAAAGTATAACCTTTTTTAATGTTTCTTTAAACCCAAAGTTTACCCTTCTAAGCCTTCGATTGAATCCTGATTTTTCAATGTCATCTAAAGGTACTAAATTTGGACCACAACATGGCAAAATCTTCTAAATTAAATTAAAGTACTTTATTATAAACGAGTTATTCACTTGTTTTCGATAAAACACTTTCCACGAGTATAAACGGGTTAAGTGAGATTCGGTTAAAAATAAATATCAATAATAATATGTACATAATTTAAGGTCCAACAAAAAATGGCAGGTAGGGACATACTCGTAAGTTATTTTTCACATTTTTAAACTCTCTACTCTCTTTTAAACGCTCTGACCAACTAAGCCGTACGTTCTCATTTTTTAAAAAAAATTACGAAACAAAATTTGAAATTCTGTGATGTACGCCATAATTTACTGTATGAGGAAATATCTCATACTTCATATGACTACCGTTGCATATTAATGATGTAAAATCCGTAAATATTTGGATATATTAACATAATAATGTTGGTTTGTTTGTATATTTAAAGCATGCACAGGTTTAAAAGTTACTACCGATTCTTAAGGGCTTGGTTTTTTGTCTTATGTTGAATTGAGGCTAGTCGTGGCGCAGAGGTTCAAAGTGTGACCGTAAAATCGACTGGGTTCGATCCCTACTCGAGGAAATGAAATATTTTTTAATCCAGAACTCGGTGGAAAGTGGGGAACGGAGTGTCTTAATACTAGGTTCCCTCTGCCTACCCTACTGTGTGCGGGACACAGCATGAGGCTGATTTGATTTACCTCCAATGTAAAGTATAATATGTTCTCGAACGCTAATTCTGGTCTAATCCCTCATTTATAGCATGCCTCATTTATAGCTGAAACTTGCTTGATAAATTGTTTTTGTCGTTTTTCGTCACTATTCTTTTCGACGCCACCAGAGCACGTGCTCTTTCATTTTATATGTTAAAACAATAACATTAATAAAATTCAAAATTCTACTAAGAAAACGTAACAAAAACTTATTATTAATCAGTATTGAAAGCAATATTTAAAACTGTAGAGAAAGATTGCGGATGCGGATTTTTGTAGAGTTCATTCGTTTAATTACACGGAAGATATGGAGTTGGGGAATTCGATTTAAACCAAACCAAGCCAAACTAAAACATTAATTATATAACTATGTAATGCATAATACGAATAAATGCTTATTATGCAAGTTTTTTTTATCTTCGCGTTATTTCCGACATCTATGCTGGAAGGCGGAGGAAGCCTATTGCTAAGACACTCCGTTCCTCACGCAACTAAAAATTATTATCTGATATTTATCTGATATTTTCTTCAAATTTGAAAGCCAGACGCTGTGTTGCTGAGCTATGAAGGTCTCTATTTTGTCTAACTGAATATAATGATAATAATTGATTTATATTTCATTTGGACGAAGCGTTTTTTACTCTGACAAGATAACGTATCGACTGCACTGCTAAGAGAAACGTGATGAATTAATGTATATATTGTTAGTATAAATTCAAAGGGGATTCAAGTTACGATAAGAGAAATCTATTATTTTATTTTTTATTATAATCAGATCATAGTAATAGAAATAATGATTAAAATAAAATCTTATTTAAAAAAGAACTCTAAACCTAAAATCCGAGCATGAAGTAAGAATTCCACGCGAGGTCATACATACTCGTATATCGAAGTATGTAAACAAAAGCCTAAGTCCAAGACACGGCACAGTCGTGATATTTAGAACGCAATTATCTGTGTACAGTGTTGGTGGATGATTTGTTTGGAATACTAAGTGCACGAGTATATCTGTATCAAAAATATAGATATCTCATCAATTTTTTCTTCATTTTCAGAGTGGGTGAGCTTTTGCGTTTACAGTGGTGGAGATTATCACTTTTTGTATAACAGAACGGGGATTTTTTTTTAATTACATTTTCTTGAGCTAGGAGCGAACCACAACCATCTCGTTCGACTATGCCACTGCGCCACGCGTGGACGGTCTTTTTGTTAATCAATCTTTTATATCTTGTTATGTAGTCTTGTTGCATCACATGACTATTCGTAATAAAAATTTGATTTCATAAAATTTACTCATACAAATTATACGTTATAAATGTCGTAAACTATGGTTGTAGGTTTGATTCCCATTTCGAGTATTGAAATATTTACAATTTCTCGCTCTCGTAAATGCTGGACTTCTGCCACTCAATGCGCAATGTCTCAAAATTGGGCAGTCCGTGGGGAATGAAATGTCTTGTCCACTAGATTTCCCTCTCCTACCTTGTTCTGTGAAATAAAACGTTTTTTTGACACTGTGCTAAGATTGTTGTGTAATTTTAACCTTGCTAAAGAAAGAAGATGCGTGACGATTACATACCATACAACCTTAACGTCATTCAAAAATTAAATAAAACCAAACATTGTTGATACAGTCAAAGCTAATAACACAAAAATACAACAAAACAATCCGGAAGCTGTTAATTGTTGCTACCGTGAGAACGAGAAGTGAGAGAATTAAGACGATTTTGTAATATCTTGTTACATTAGCACGTTTTTTGTTTGAGATAGGCTTATAAAGTTTAGAAATTGCGGATGAAATTGTAAAAGGTGGTAAATTAATATCATCATACCATATAATGTCATTGGGTAACATGACAACATCGTGTTTAGCTCAAAAACACATGAAGTGGGACTCGAATCCGCGCTCTTCGGGTACTGTCCGAGCGCACTAGCCAATTACGTCCATAAGTTATTAAGCATCTGTCTACAGAGGTACTAGCAACTTCTAGCAAATGTATAAGAGTTTTAACGTAGTTCGAGAAGAACCTTTTTGTTTAGTTTAACATTTATTCCTAGGGAGGTAGCCAGAGAGAACGGAGCGCCAAACTCTACGGTCACTACAAACCTCTTTCACCTCGTCCGCTGTCATCAACACACACGTATAAGTCGTCCGAGGAGTCCTTGTGCTTCTTTTAAGTGCCCTTCTTACAGCAAGTATCATATCTCTTTTTTATATAACATCTATTCTTATGTATAATTAGCTAAAGAGCTTCGCAGGAGCTTAAATCTCGTAACGTTTAAATTCTTCTAAAACATTTTTAATTTTAGTTTCGAATATAAAAAAAGATAAGTAATTTCTATATCAGTAATAAATGATTGAACTTTGTTGTGGCTGAGTTAGACTGGAAGCTGAGGAAAAAGATTCTAGGTTCGAATTATATTAAGAAAAATTAGCACTGTACACATGCATAGAGGCAAAATGGCAATATTGGCTTGAGTGAGTCACAAAATATTTCAAAATAAATGGGAAGTGTAAAACAAACAATAAGAATAACAAATTTTTATCTTAAAATACTTTAGAAAAAAAAAATATTAAGAATATATTGAGATTGTGACGGTTTAGCGCGTGATGAACAAATAAAGAAAAACAATACTGTGTGACTTATTAGTAAACTGTCACGAAGGACGCGGCATTGGAAATACGCAAATAGCACGACCTATTATATTTAAAATAATAACTACAAGTTAATGTTTATGGTTATATTTAAATAGAAAATTATCTAGTTATGTTTATTTTTATGAACAACGGCGTTGAGCTCTGCTGCTCAATATATCCTCAGTAAGTGGGGAACGGAGGTGTCTTAATAGGAACGGAGTGTCTTAACACTAGGTTCCCAGGTTAGCTGTCTACTCTATGTGCGGGATATAGCGTAACGCAAAAAATGTTTAATTTTAACCAATCTTAATCTAAAAAAGTAATGTAATTCCCAACTGCTAAGGAAGGGTTATGTTTTTCGCGCGTATCTTGTATGTATGTATGGAATATTCTTTATTACCTCATATCTCCAGAACCGCTGAACGGATTTACATAATTGAGGTATCATTAGATTTGCATTAGGAGCCCAAGTTGTCTTAGATAGGTGACGCAAAAAAACAATCACGGCGGCTGTGGGACGCCATTGGACTTAGACTTAATTCGTTTTTAAATATCACAATATGGGTATCAGATTTAAGAGCTCAATACGAGGATTTCAAAAAGGTATAACATGATTATCATTACCATAACAAATCCTAACAAAAAAGTGAAAAATAAAAAAAATATTTAAAAAAACATTTTTGTTTTGTGCACATAACTAAAAAGAAAATTAAAAATGCCCAATTGTTTATTAGGATTAATAATCGGGATTTATAAGTAATTTTTCAATCAATAAAATCTTTACCAAGAACCCTGCATAATTTAATAAGGTATAGGTAAGGTAAGGTACATTTATATGAGTTTCGTCATATAGGTAGCAATAAATATAAATATAAAATAAATAAACACGGTGTTCTTTGACAGCGAGTGGAAGCGGAAGAAGATGAGGGCACACGAGCATATCGCCTGCCGTTCTCTCATAAAGCCTCAATTAGGATTCAGCTCGATCGGAATGTCGTGGCCGCCCAGAAGTTAGCTTTAAATGGCTTAAAAGATTTGTCTTTAGGATTTTTTTTATTTTTGATTATTTCCTTCCCGAGTTAAGTGTAGGTACACTCAAATGTGCAAAAGTTTAATAAACTGAACTTTAAGGCGGCTACGAAACTTCGACCGTAGTATATGGGATATAAGATGTGAATGTTTATTGAATGTACTCATGACTCACCGAGGTAACAGGTTCTACCCGCGCGGGTACAGCACGCGCGATGTCGGGGGACGCAGAACGCTCCCGTTCTCTCATTTCGCCCGCGAGAGCCGCCCGCGCCGCACGCGCCGACGCCTCTAGACAACCACTTGATTTACTCCTAAAAGGTGAGTTAGGCATTATTAAAATAATTTCTAAATTAATACTCTAAGCTAAATAATTGAGTGAAATAAAAATAATTAAGAGCTATGCATAACACATGACACTTATCAAATGCCCGTGGTAACTTTGACCGCACCCGGTATCCTATAACCTTCCTCGATAAATAAACTATTCAATATAAAAATAACCTTTTCAATCAGAACCAGTAGTTCCTGAGTTCGCTCAAGCAAACTCTTCAGATTTGCAATAATAGTAAAGATACGCACCTAATAGGCCTTTCCACAGTTCCTAGCATGGACATCGGTTGGTCAGGTGCTGGCGGAAGGTACATCACATGACCTCCCCACTTCAGAAATGAGCTTTGCCATCTGGTTTCTTCTGGACTCTAAGGAATAAGTCAAAGTTAAGTAAGGAATAAGTCTAATAGCCGTTTATGTAAAAAATAATAGAGTGTAATGATTTTACGTTTATAGTTTTAATATTCGCAATAATTTATTATAAAAATGTAAATCAACCTCTTTGTTTAATAAAAAGATGTTTTTGAAAATAAGTTTATAGAACTACCACTAGAGGACACCACTAAAATGACGCTTTATGTGGTCGGAAAATTCGAGATACACTTTTCGACTTGGAGCAGAAGAAGACAGAGATCCTCTAGAATAACATATTGCATTAGAATTTAAGATAAACATTGTACAAGCTTAATAGTATTTTATTGTGGAAAAACTATAAGTTCTGTAAAAGCCTCGAGGTGTTTGATTTCGTTACAAGAGTAAAAAGTTTATTAGAATTAATAATATTTTATCCAATTGGTTCTATTTCAAAGAATAGAGTCACATTATATGGCAATAAATATACTTATAGTGTTAATTAATTCCATAGATAATTCACTCAAAGGGATGAAATATTTAATAGTTTCATATCTTCGCTCTGATGTTGAGGCAAAGCTCGTTGTTGAGTTCCGCCACATAAGACGTAATGCCTCCAGAATTCGGTGGAACTTCAAGAGCGGAGTGTCTTAACACTAGACACCGTTGTCTATACTAGACACCGTTGTCTATACTGCCACATGTAAGATAGAGCGTAAAGTTAAAAAAATATATTTACTAGGAATATGGTACATGCCAAAAATTACCTTTTCCGAAATCAATGATGGTTCCTCCTTGCTAATATCTTCAGATACCTTTGTCCTCAACGGCTGGTGGTACAACAGAGGGTTGCTCAAAGAATTTGGGGCTGATTTTGTCAGGAACCAATTTTGTTCTGGTTCCTCTAACATGGGTTCGTGTTCTATATCGAACCTTTTGGAACCCAAAGCTGCACCTAAAGCCCCAGATACAGATTTCCTAAGTTTCTGTAGACTGTTGAACCCCTGCTGTAACTGTTTTCCCTGAAAACATTCGTAAAAGCACGACACTCCTTTAAACTATGTGGGATTGGTTTTGTTCTTTTCGTTGACTGATGAGGAATAATGATAAAATACGATTGTATATATTAATATTTTAATTATTAAAGAGATGAATCAAATGGAAGATATGAAAGAATCTGGTAGAAGTATATAAGAAGAGGAAAATGAAATAGATTACGATGCTGGGGGAGGAGAAATAGATAAATATAAATAAAAATAGAAATATCAAGAAATAATATGACAAAATGTAAAAGTAAGAAGCAGTGTTTAGGTTAGTATATTTGTTATTTAATATTAGATGCAAGCCACATATTAAAAAGTTAAGATTCAGTTTTCATACACCACCCACTCATTTCATGTATCTAAGACTAGTTTAGTGCAAACTTGCAATACTAATCAATTAATGCAGCAAAAGAAATTATTGATTTATTGTACAATAACATTTTAAATTCTTTTAGTATGTTAGTCAGTTTCAATAATTTTTATTTTTTTATGCATTTAATGCTCTAACAATCACGATAGTTTCTAAAACTAAGGAACGCAGAAATAAAGAAAATTGCACAACACATATTTTTGTTCTATTAAACTTAGCCAAATGTTTTATTCCGAATATTCGGTTTGGCCGAAAATGCTATTCAATCCAAGCCAGCCTAGTTTAATGTTAATGAAGCAGAAGTTAAATCTGTGTAAGACTTTACTTTAAAAAATGATATAGTTTTATCAAATTATATTGCATTCAGAAGCTCAGCAGAGTGAGTAAAAAGAAAGCATTTAGAAATACACATGCACTTGCAGAATACATTGAAAAATATGTTCACAATGTCTAAATGTGCGATTGATTTTATCGTTAATCCTCCTCAGAAGTGTACCCGGGAGGTTAGAGTTAGTGTGTTAGTCACTATGTGTTCTACTGTGATAAGTTATCATTCTTTATTGGTTCTGTTTTAGAGACGAATGTAAAAATGTTCCTTATGATTTATTCCAATATGTTTTAAAATTGTTGCGAATATAATAATGCATTACATTAATTTGTACAAAAAAAGAAATTAAATAACTGAAATTTTAACAATTTTTCTATAAGTTATACGAATAATATAATTTAAAGTTCTCTGTAATCATGAAATATAAAATAATTTTAAAATGGAAAATACAATAAAAGAACAATTAAGTTAAAAATTAAAACATTTTCTCATTCATCCCTAAAAGTTCTAACATCCCGAGTACATGTAAAATTGAGCCCCACTCACTTTATCATCGCGGGGCAGGCTGAGGCTGAAGGGCGCGCCAGGGTTGTATGTGGTATATGCTGGAAAGGAAGCAACTCCGGGTCGCAGAGGCTCGTGTGTACCATCTGAACTACTGTCCCCTAAGTCCTGTTGTGGAGTCCATGCTGCTTCTACTGCCTATAATTTTTTTGATTGTTAGTTTCTTTTCCTCTGGTAACAAAGGCAAAGTGGGACGTGCAATTACGTCAAAAATTGGGTGGTACACAGCAGCTTGTCTGACCACTAGGTTACCCTTTACTTATTCTACTCTATATGCGGAATTTTGTTGTCGAAAATTGTTAATGTTTATTTAGTGTTTTATTAAAAATAAACGAAATATGAGTAGATTTTAATTTTATGGAGTGATCTTAGCTAATAATTAATTTAATCAACCAAACAGGAAATGTACGCACAATTAAAAAAACATCTATTCATTTAGGCCATTAGCACTTTACATAAAAATGTCAGTCCTACAGAAAGCTATCACCACGGCGCGGTTGGTTTAGTCTTTGCCGAGAAGAGCTCTTTTAAAAATGAAAAAATGAATTACTATTTTTTATAAAGTTAGATTTTCTTACATGTCCAGGTGAGTCTATCCTATGATCACTGTGTCCGTGGTCACCAGATATACCAGAATCTCCGGATTTATCAGCAGATTGTTCTGACCGCGGTGATGATTCTGGAGACAAATCTGCTGACATCTTAGTTTCTATTGCTAGGGGTTGGGTTTCTGAAATTAAAAAAACAGTTTTATATTAATTATTATTAATGGAATACTTACATTTGTTGAAGGCGACTAAATATGAGGACTTAGATGTGACCCAGACTTCTATACATCAGTTATATTATAAACAAAAATATTTATAAAATTACTAAGATTACATTCAGCCTTATCTTTGTATATTAGAAAAAAATACATTTATTTAAAAAAAACTGACTGTAAACGCGATAAGTTGTGGGTTCAGTCGCCACACAATGGTGGAAAATGCGGATCCAAGTGTCTCAACACTAGGTTCCCTCTGCCTACCCTGCTTTGTACGGAATACGGTGTGAAGCTAAGCTAAAACACTTTTACAAATAATAAATAGAATTAAATAATTTTTATTTTTTACTATTCACAGGATAGGTAGAGGGAACCTGGGAACTGAATTGTTGCTGAATGGCGGAATTCAACGCCGCTAAATAATTTTAATATTGTTTTAAAATGATATCAACATACCAGCAATATGAGCATCCAAGCTGGCTAATTGTCTCCAAGCGGCTGTCGGAGAGAATCTTGCACTGTTAGGCATTTTCTTTGGCAAAGTAGGTCGAAGTCTTAAAGCAATTCCCAAAGAACCATCAGACCCTTCCTCTGAGCCATCTGATGATAACGCTGATTCTGATGATACTGTAATTTTAATAAATATTTTGTAATATATTTGTTACTCATTATAATAATATCAGTTCTTTCAAAAGTATTTTTTTTTTAAGTTAACATACAATAGAAAAACGAAATACAACCAAGTACAGTGTACTAAAATTCTGTATTAGATTAATCATTCATTTCTCGAAGACCTCCTATATTTTTTTAAAATCTATAAAATACGTATATAATAAAATCAAAACAAAATGGATAAATATAAATAATATAATTTTTCCACATCATAGCTGAAGTATAATTTAGCTTTCAACTTTTCAAATCAGTAAATTATAAGTAACCAAGATACTTACGATTTCTTTTACAATCTTGCTTAAACTTCTCATTGAATTTATCCATTTCATCTTCTTCATGGTAGCCAAGAAGCTTCTTTTCAATTATATGAAAGTTGGTAAACTCCTCAATGATGGGACTGCCTAGACCGGGGAAGTCCTTCAGGTGATCTTGAGGCTCAGATTTCTTACTTTCTATCATACCGAAGTAGAACTGTTTCGATGGGACTGGCCTTTGTCTGGAATTTTAAATAGAAATTCAATTTTAAATAGAAAAAAACCTGATTGATTAATTTCTACAATTATACTTCTATACAAATATATATATAGAGTACAAACCATTCAATTTACCAACGTTAATGACATTACGTTTAGGATAAGATACTTTTAAACTTTGATTTGTGAGATTAGAAAAAGAAAATATTTAAAATACAAGGATTCTATCATCTAAGAATCGAGTTCACATCCATAGACCTGATTTTTTTACCCATAAAGTACATTTTAAAGCAATTCAGTTATAAAATACTTACTTTTCTGGAACTGCTTTATGAATTTCCTTATTTCTCGTCGGTGAATGTTCTGGTGTAGACTCCTTTCCTGAAGCTTGTCCTCTGTCGGGCATCAATTTCTTATTTTCTTTGTTCCCTGATTTATAATTGACATCACTTTTAAATTTATTAGTCTGTATCTTTTCATTCACTCGACACAATGGCCGCCTGGCATTGATCAGTTTAGAATCTGGTTTACTCACTTTAGGACTAGGTTCCTTGACTTTCGGTGTCACCGGCTTCGATGGGATTGATTTTTGTGTTTTATCGTTTTGACTAGTATTTTCGCTTACATTTAATTTATTTCCTAATTCTTTTCTTATCCTACTGGTCGCCTTCTTAAGTTCTTCTTGAAATTCATCTTTTTCTTCGTTACTTTTGCTCAGTAATGAAGGAAGTGATTTTCTCAAAGGCTGATTTCTCTGGCCTAGTGGGCTCAGTTTGTTAGTTAACTCCTCGCCAAGAGCTTTAGTTCTCTTTTCATGTAAAGCTCTAGGTGACTCGTTTTCTCTTTCACTCGTTGTAAGTGTATCATCAAAAGTCTTCTCTCTTCGTAGTATTGGTTGATCACTCTTGAATCTTTCAGAATATCTGAAATTTTTATTGAGCAAAGGCGTCTTCCACGCTTCACTCTCATTAGTTTTTGATGTTTTTGCTCTACATCCACTGACTCTGTCCGTCCGTGTTTTTCGATAATCTTGTTTGCCTTGAAGCAATCGTTCCTCCTTTTGCAAAGACGTCGAGCTTTGCACCATATCTTTACTATCAACATAGCTGGCGCACTGTTCTTTATCTTTACAAGGTGATTTGTATCTTCTTCCGAAATGATCATTTAAGTCCAATGATTTGAAATCAGTGTAGCTGTTTTTGTATACAGGTATCTTTGAATCCATATGCACATTTAATTTTTTGGTTTCATTTCTTGTCCTGAAAAGTCTTAGTTTGCGTTGAGGTTCAAGTTTCGCGTTCCCTTCAGTGGAATCTGGCGATGAACCCTCTCTTAACTGAAATGATAAACATATATTTCATATTACCATATTTTTGATTGAAAATTATTATATAATCATCATTTAAGGGGCAGATCGTCATGGCGCAGGAAAAGAGCATGTGTTGTCGTCTTACAGAATTAAGTTTTATGACACATTGTCTCGACAATTGAGAGTAAGTTTATAATACATCTGGCTACCCTGTTACATACATGATTGCTAGATAATACTTACGTGTGTGCTAGGTGGTTGGGGTGCTTTGTATTTTTTACGAAAATGTTTATTATTATTAGTTCTTGTCTTTTGCTGCTCTTCTTCTATCCGGAGATCTGGCTCAGATCCAAATCTTTTATTCAAGCCGTTTGCTGAAATATAAAATCATTCTTATTATTACGTATTTTTACGTTGGCGTTTACGTTATATTTCATCTTTGCAGGAGTACGACGAAATTTAACTGCAAGCGCGATGGTTGTGCGTTCGATAGCCAATCGAGGAATGTATTTAATAAGGATTGTACGTTTTCTTACATTGGTAAGCAGATTTCGGCGTTGAAATTCGCAACTCATCACGTAATGGCTAATAAAAATTTGGCGCTGCTATATCTAGGACGGAGCGAACATTCTACAACATTTTGGTTAAATTATAATTTTATAATCTGTATGACTTACAATCATTATGCCTAAAATCCAAGTTAGTATGTGATCTATGCAAAGGATCACGTTCTCTAGATCTGATCTCACTCTCTCCGCCGCCTCCAGCTGACCTCGATCTGTACACGTTGGAATGCTGTAATAGAGATTTTTATAATGTTTTATTATGTTTTAAATATATAGTAAGAGAGGGAGAGGGAGACCTCGGTTGACATTCGATAGCACAATATGAATGAGACTGGATTAAGTGGCTCACGTATTAAGGATGTGGTGCATGCGAGAGTGTGTTTGTCCGTTTATAGTAGTGAATGTGTGCTGTCAAAATAAAAATAAGAATAACGACATTACTAAATATTCCAATAATATTATATAAGGCCATCGTGAGGCAGCGGCATTGCGCCTGTAAACGCGACGGTTTTGGGTTCCCCTTCGACTCCGGGGAATGAATTATTTTCATTTAATCGCCCTGAATGTAAGACCAAGCGCGGCATTGAGTTTCGCCATTCCACACGAAATGTTCCAAAAATTGGGTAGGGAGTGGAAAACGAAGTGTCTTAGTACCGGGTTGCTTTTGCCTCATCTGCTATACATACGTGGAATACTAGGTACTAAATGATATATAGTTTTTAAAGGACAATCTTTAAATTAAGCAAATGCTTTTCAAATTTCTTAACATCCGCTGTATGATTTGACACACTCCATTAACAATGTTCTTAGACGGAAGCTACTCACTACATGCATTCTTAAGGGCTTAAAGTCCAGGTAATATAATTTAAAAAATAGGTAAAAATATTAATTTAGGCGCATTTGTAGTAAGGAAAAGTATTAAAGAGTACTAATAGCACTTCGTTATATCTGCGAAGAAGTGTCGCTTAATTGTTGTTAATGGGATAATGATAAATAATGTAAATATTTTAAACATAATATTGTAGGACAAAAACGTAGTAGGCTAGTCGTAGCGCAACGTTTGACTGTAAATGTGACTGGTTGTGGGTTCGATCCCTACTCGAGGAAATGAAATACTTGTTTAGATTTATATTGCCATTTCTTCGCTCTAGTATCGAGGCAAAGTGCGGCGTTGAGTTACGCAATACGAAATGCCTCCAGAATTCAGCGGTGAATACTAAGTAGAAAATTTAATGAAATGAAACGTGTCTTAACACTATGAAACGGCGTGTTTTAACATTAGGTTCCCGAGTTTCATCTGCCTACCCTGCTACATGTGTGCGGGATACAGCGTGTAGTTCGTGTAAATAAATAAATAGCAAATTTAACTATTTATGTAATAAAATAATTAATAATATTGCTATTTTTACATAACATAAAGTGAAAGCAGAAATCGATAGCTTTTATGTTCCAATTCAAATGTTCATTTCCGTGGGAGTAAACATTATGTACGGTACATTATATGCACATATGTATGTAACATCCGTGTATTTCTTGGCCTCTAATTGACAATTCTTACAGATGAAAATAATAAAGAAAAAATAAATAAATAGAGTCTAAACGAGACTGTTTTAGGTTCGATTCGCACTTGACGGAACGAATTATTTTCAGTTTTTTGCTCATAAGACATTACACAGTTTTGAATTCCGCCATTCAACATGCAAAATCTCGAGAATCGGGTGAAAATAAGAACGGTGTGTCTTAATATTCGGTTCCCTCTGCGTGCCCTCTGGGTACGCGGGATACACTGTGCAGAAATATAAAAATGTTATAAAAAAAACAATAATCTATAATTCTATAGTTATTTTAACATTAAAATATATTTTACCTAACATCGATAATGAAAAACTTAGACAAGTCCTTTTAAAAGCTCGCAAATGAGAGCTTTACGAGCTTATTGTCTAAGCCCAAGTTATAAAGCTTATTATAGTGAGTTGAGTGAATTTATTTTCACTGTTATGACTGCTTTTTGTAGTATAATGTATATAGACGTCCTTATTTGATGGGAAAGCGTAGGTTTGATTTTTAATTATAAAGTAAATAATCTACTTATTTATTATAGAGAATAAATATTGCTTTTATATTTTGCTGAGGCCAGTCGTGGCGCAGTGGCACGAGGTGTGACTGCAAAACCGACTGGTTGTGGGTTCGATCCCCACTCGAGGAGATGAAATATTTACTTAAATTTAAATTTCCATTTCTTCGCTCTGGTGTCGAGGTTAAGCGCGGCGTTGAGTTCTGCCACTCAACACGCAATGCCTCCAGAATTCGGCAGAAAGTGGGGAACGGAGTGTCTTAACACTAGGTTCCCTCTGCCTACCCTGCTGTGTGCGGGATATAGCGTGAAGCTAATTTAATTTAATTTTATATTTGCTCGCATTATATTCAAATTATTTTCATTTTATACGAATTTTAAGTTATATACCTGTATCAAAACGCCGGGTGTATTTAAAAGTGAAGTAAAGTGAAACTGAAAATGGAAGAAAAGTGGAAAACGGAGAGACTTAACACTAGATTGGCAAATGGCTGAAGTTAATAAAACAAAAAGATCTGAATTTCTTACCACATGCCCATGCGGTATTCTACTCTCTTGGAGCAGAGATCCAGGTCGTCTCCCGCTGATGGTGCCACCTGAATGCAGTATAGCGCCATTGTCTGTACTACGAAGACGAGGTGACTCAGTCAGTGACGGTAGTACCTGTTAATTAAGTGTGGGTAAATAGAAGTAAAAAAAAACATAAAAGAACATTTAAAAAATCGAACGTAGCTGGACTCGAACCGAAACTGTTTCAATAACACAAAACAAAAATAATAACCTATCTATTAGTAATTTATATAGATGTTAAAAATGCATTAAAAATACTAAAAATTAATTGAATAAGGTTAATGTGTCATAGTTCATTAATAATCCATTGATGGAAAATTTATATTTAAATATTAATATTTCTTTGCTATATTTTTGACAAAACATTTCGGCTCTGCCATTTACAAGGTAGTTCATTTAGACTATCGCGAGGCCTTAGGACAAAATCTGACTGTATTCTCGGTGATTGTGGGTTCGATTCTGATCCAAGAAATAAATTATTTTCATTTCATCGCTATAAATATATGTATAAGACAAAGTGCGGTAGTTAATTTTGCAACTGAACACACATTTTGAATATATCTTGAATTCAGACGGAAAGAAAGAAAAGAAAGAATTTCTACAGTAGGTTTTCTCTATACTTTTTTCTTTTTTCCCTTAATATTTCTTTTTCTATATTTCGAGAAAAAATCAGTGTAATATTACCTTAGGTGCTAGTCTTAGCGGCTCGTGAGGCAGGGTGTGCGCGCGGCGGGCGCGCGGCTCGGGCTGGCTGCCCGCCTGGCCCATGCTGGCGCTGCTAGTGCATCTGGAATTTATATAGATTCTATACTCGTAGTGTCTTATATTATGATAGAAATAATCGTCACCTGTAACTATATTTACTTGGACTTTAGTATGAAAAATGGAGGCCGGTGGTTTCCTGTTTCCGTAAGAGTTTCTATCATCCCTAATGAAGAGAACTACACTCCCTAACCTACTTAAATGTATGGAATAGTTTCAGTCTCCTTTCTATTCTTAAACTGCACTTAACTGCACTACAGTCTAGGTCACTTAGTACTTAGTAACGAAATAGTCACATAGTAGTCAAATTGTTCAAATTTTAATAAAAAAAATTGATATATATTTTTCTTTCGCAAGTGTGGAATAACACTTTAAAAAATATTAAAAAACACATAGTAGTCACTCAGTAACGGAAGATTTATGATTCAATCTATGAGATAAATCAATTTAGATGATTTATGTTTTAAGATCAAAATAATTCAAAATATGGTAATCTATAGCGTTTAGTTTAAATGAAATGAGTGATAAGCTATACTTTCTCTCTTTTTACCCCACAAATGGAAAAAATAAATAAATAAAAAGATATATAACCAAACCCAAAATAATTTCTAATTACATCATATAAATACATATGTATACAAGTTTCTAATACATTAAACCTTTCTCCAATTAGTCCGCTCCTGAGCCCTCCCATAAATCAAACGAGCATTAAAATTATAATAACTCGTTCTAAGACCCCACATGAAGTTAACTACTGCAAGTAAATTTATTAAATTATTTAAAATGGAACGCCCATTGTGTAGGGAGTTCGTATCCCACTCGCGAAACGCATATATTTGAATTGATTTGTAAATACGGTCTGTTTTTAGTCAAACATATTAACGCTATTTATGGTGAGACATTTTTTTTGGACAGAAAATTATGCCATGAACGATGAAATAAACTTAAGGAAAATTTATATTTAAGACGTTTTTTTTACCATTCATGTTTGACAAAGTGCGCTGTTTAGTTACGCCATAATATATATATATATATATATATATATATATATATATATATATATATATATATATATTATGGCGTAACTAAACAGCGCATATATACTGCATAAAGTTGGAATAAAAAATAAGACTTATTATATTTATTAATTAATTCACGTTAAGTTGCAATAGGCTCCCTTTATCTACCTTGTTATATGCGGGATACAGCGTGAAGCTAAAAAAACTAACAACCATTAAAAAAAATGTCAGTCAATATATTAGGTATGGCTATCGGCATATTTATTCAGTGGAAGCCCACGCGTTGCGTGACCTAACTACCAATACGGTAGTGTCAAGGTCGCTGCGCCGGCGCAGGTGCGCTGCTTGACATGTTTGTATGTATGTATACGACATACATACATTGCATTCGGCTAGAAGGATATAGGATATATAACAGTGAACGGGATAGGATTGTAATTGTAAACTGTATTATGCATATAGCAGTGTAGGCAAAGGGAATGTAGTGATAAGACACTCCGCTCCCTTTTTCCAGATGCCACTCTGTGTCTAAGACACAAGGTAATAAGATTACCATAACAAGGAGATGAAAATGTCAAATAATTAATTCCCGCAGCAGACACTGAATCTATTACCGTCACGTTTGTCACGCGCTGTGTCGCTGCTTCGAGACAGTTTTAACTAAACCTATCTCTTCAGCTTTACAATATTTAAACATAATATAATATCGGTGGAAAACTAAATGAAATCCCGGCAAGTACTGACAGCTTTTGATGAGTGTTATTAACGTGTATGGACGTCGAAATGAGAGGTGAAAATGCGTAACCGGACTTCACGATGTAGGGTTGGCGATTTAAAATATTATGTTATGTATTTTAAACATCTTCTACAGTTGATGAGATAGATATGGATAAGCATTAGGACCACGGGGAGGTGTATATGCGGGTCGATGACAGTCAACGACACGAAATAGGTAAGCAGAGACCGTAGGGCAAACAGCGCTGTCCTTCTTGGCTATCCCGCCAGGGGTAAAGCGTAAACTTAAAAAAAAAACTATAATCCTATTAGGAAGAGCTTATATGACCACACTCTACATTACTTTTATTAGAGAAGCGGGTTAGTAATACAAGGATAATCTTAGATAATCGTAATTGTTATTCTCGATTTGAAAGCGGGATACATTAATCCCTGTGCAGAAATGGCAGTTAATAATATAATTAAAAACTCAAACATTATAAACAAAGACAGCCCTGAATATTGAAATCAAAAGTGCATCGCAACGAAACATTTTCTCTGGCCGAAGTGAAATGCCTGTGATTTACACCGCATATTTACTTTAAGATGTGTTTCTCATTATTTACGACGCTAAATGGTCGGCCTTTGACAAGTGTTAGTTTAAATATTGCTTATAAAATAAATATTATTATAAAAAAGATAAATAAAATGTATAGTAAACTAGAGGCTCATTTTTCCCGTTTCCGTAGAATCTCTCTTTGCGCTCCCCTACACTCCTTATAGTCTTTTCTTTTTCTCCTTATAGAATTTTATATAACACATATATAATTTACAAAAACAAAAAGAGGCGAATAAAAATATTAAGTATTTCACTCCCACGAGAGGAAGAGAGAATTTACGAGGGGGAGAAGTTACAACCACTGCGCTTACAATCACAGCGTCACTGCGCCACGACGGCCCCAAACAGTAAAGTATTTCCAAAAATAACCATAAATTATTCATAAAACTCAAAGTAGTGGGTGCCTTACTACAGTAGCGAGATCTCTGAATACAACGAACCCACTATTACCGCCACACAGCGCAACGCGTGACCGACAAAAAACTTGTGCACGCAACCACGAGTTAGCAAACGAGACAAATTATTAACGTATAATTATTTGTAATCAAGTCATTTGAAAATGAGTGTGTGAATGATCGTGTCATTTTAATTGTATAGGATTATCGATTATTATTTTTTTTTTATTTGGAGGCTTTCTAATTTTTTCTGCTTCACGCTGTATCTTACATGTTAGCAGCGTAGGCATAAGGTAATGGTTAAACACTCCGCTCTATGTATATTTATTTATATATTTATATTTTATAGTTGTGGTGTACAAATAGAAATAAAATAAAGTAAATGCAAATAACATATAGTGAACACAAAACGTGTTGCAATGGCACAGTGCGTGACTATTATACGCGATGGTTGTGAGTTCGGAGTTTAGTGAAAAGTGGGGAACGAAGTGTCTTTATACTAGGTTACATTCGTTTATCCTGCTATACTCTGTTTATTAAAAAAATAAAGAATTTTTATTATAAAACACCATATATCTTGTCTCATCCTAAGATCTACATATTTGTTTAAAAAAGAAACAGAACTGGTCGGTCTGGCTAATTTCTGTTTATGTGACAGTTGACTCCTGCGGCCGCTTTAAATTTATCTAGACCTAGACGAAAGATTGTCTAAAAATAGTTAGGAATTTTCCACATCACTGTTGGTGGTTTCAATTAAATAATTATTTTGTTTGTTTTGTACATATTATTTGTTATATTAAATTTTAAAAAATAAATAAATCAGCTTCACGCTATATCCCGCACACAGCAGGGTAGGCAGAGGAAAACTAATGTTACTAATAATCATATAAATTTAAGTAAGTAAATATTTCATTTCCTCAAGTGGGGATCGAACCCACAACTATTCTCATTACAGTCATACTTTGTGCGCCCTCGCCACTACTGGCCTCGTCTGGTTACTTTGAATTAATATTTTAAAAAATCATAAAAATTTACTATTTCCGTTACACATCCATGTATAATAACATATAAAGTATCAGTAAAACCGTTTAATGTCAGTGTTACACCCGCATAATTAAAAAGTGTGACAAAATTTCACTTTCCTTGAAGCTACATTGTTTGTAATTTGTATAAATGTGAAACAATATCAGATATCATCGAATTTAAAGCTTATTAAAATAATTACTTTAATATAAAATTATAGTCTGATTGTAAAGACGACGGTTATGGAATCGGTTTCCATAGGTAGGTGTATTTATTTTCATTTCTTGGCTCTGGTACAAAACAAAGTGCGGCGTTGAGTTCCTCGAAAATTAGGCGGTGAATGGAATTCTTAACATTACGTTTGTTCTGCCTACTCTCTATGTGCGAGAAGCGAGGACGGAGGTCATTTCTAGCTATTTCCCTAATAAGAAAAAGAAATGAAAGATTAAGACATATCGTTATAATCAAGCATAGATATTGAAAGTGAAAGCTTCTTCCTTGACCTAGGGAAGCCATACACAGAAAAGTATATGAAGAGAATAAAAATTATGAAAAGTTTAAAAGTAATGAGTTTAGATCCAAATCGGGCAAATATTTATGGATCTTTGGTTTATTTATTTACTTTATATAATTATTTAATTTACTTACTTTTCTAATAACTTTTGTTATTTTTTTTATTATGAATATGTCCTGCGTGGTATATTTTGGCAGAACAACAAAAAAAAATGTAATACAAACCTGCCGTGGCTTCATAGACCTCGTCTCGGCGGACGGCACTTACAGGTTAAAGCTACTTTTAAAGGCATCTAATATAAATTTAACACAATCACATAATTTAAGTTATAATTACTTAAGCGTACTTTCATAGAGCGCGGGCAACAATTTCCTAGCATTACAAGAATAGCCGCATATTCGTTTTGAATAAATGAATACACTCCTGCGCCGTCAGCGTGTTGTATTTGAAAGTTAAGTAGGTAATTTGATTCATTTTCAGGTGTATGTATACTTAATTGTAAATGTAATTTAATGTAAATGCGATGGTTATGGGTTCGAATCCCGCGTGAGGAGGTAATTCAATATATTTTAATTTTGTCTCCCATAGACGAAGCGTGGTGTTGAGTTATGTCGCTCAACACGCAATATCTCTGGTGCGTGGAAAACGGAGTGTTGTAGCACTAGTTTTTCTCGGCTCACCCTGATACACGGAAAAAAGCGTGAAGTTGGAAATGCACTTCAATATATGAGTACTACGTTCTTTATATTTTGAACTAAAATATAACTTAATCCCGCGCTTTGTGAAAACCTAGTGTTCTATTCATAAGTTCTATTGTTAATAAAATAATATTGAATATATTGTAAAAATGTCACAACTATTCTACTATCTCTATATTATCCCGCATATATAAGTATTTTATACACGTGCGAGATTTGCGTGAAGCAAAAAATATATAGGTATAATGTAATAAAAAATATGTTAATAAATAATAATTAACACAGTGTTCCACAGATAGCAGCTTAGAAGTTCTGTTATAAGCGCACGGACGTGGAACACCATCCGTAGTCACCCGCTACATCACATATTGGCATATTGGTCAGACTTTTTGCGCGTCACGCTTTAATTCTCTTATATAATTAAATTATATAGTAAAAAAAGGTATTTTTTTGGTTTTTTTTTGTGTGGAATTAGATATATGTAGAATTGGAATATGTGTCAGTTTTAAGATGTTGTGTAAGCTTATTTATATAATATAATTACTTATGTTAATTAAATTTAGTTAGCTATGTACTTACTATAAGTAACTACTGGAGGTCTAAGTGCAAATGCCGAGAGTATACGACCATTAAGAAGTATTTATCCCGGGATACATCTTATCCAGAAGGGAATGAGTGGACAAAATTAATGTTTAAATACGAAAAATATATATTTCTAAATACTATTTTGAGGCAGGGATACAAGAGTGTAACTGTAACACGAGGGCTGTCCCACTTGACGGAATGAATTATTATTTATTAATATTTTCATTTCTTCGCTCTGGCACCAAGGCAAACGCCTGTCGTTGAGTTCCGCCGCTTAACACGGAATGTCTCGAAAAAATCAGCGGAAAGTGGAGAATAGAGTGTCTAGGAGTCACTAGGATCCCTCTGCTGTGTGCGGGATACAGCGTGAAGCTGATATGATTTTTGTATTAACACGAAACATTTGAAAAATGTATAAATGAGTATGTTTAACTAGACTTAGAAATTATAAGAACATAATTCCTTATATTAAAGTAAATTTACTGAAAATTTCTTTACAATGAGTGACTGACAGCACTGACTACAACTTTAATGTCAGTAAGAGTGCTTATAACAGTTAATTTTAAATAAAACTTAGTTTTTTGGAAGGCATGGCCGTCATAAAGATATAAAGATCAGACTTGTGCCGGTCTGTTTACCATAAAGTGCGACATGATGAATATTTTAAGCTAAAATGGAAAGTTTTGCATATAATGTCTAATATATACTTTTTTTTAACTGTATTGTTTATTGAAGGAATTGTCAGAATTAACCTATTGTTTGAACACTCTGTTCCCCAAACACCGTCTAATTTGCGAGGCATAGTGATTTGAATGGCGAAACTCAACGCCGACAAAAATTACATTTAATGTTATATGATTCGATAATTATAATTATGTTGAACATATTACGTTTTTCCAGATTTAATAACAAGACAAAACGCGGCGTTGGGCTCCGCCATTTGATTCGAAAAGAAGGTTCCATCTACCTACCACGCTATGCGCGATACAGCGTTTAGCTAAAAATAATTATGTTATCTATGTCAGCGCATGTGAACAACTTTGCTACTGCAAACGAACAGGTTGTGGGTTCGATTTCCATTCGAGGAAAGGAAATATTTAATGTTTACATTTTTTCGCTCTGGTAAAAAGACAAAGTGCGGAGTAGAGTTTCGCTATTAATCACAAAAAGCTTTCAGAATTAGGCGATAAGTGGGGAACGGAAGTGTCTTAATGGTAACGAAGTATCTTAACACTAGCTTTCCAGGATACTTGTACAAAAAAATGTGTAGTTAAAGATTTTCTTATTATCCTATAATGCCTAAGTAACGGCTAAGTCTCTATTTTAGAAAGTCCCCGTTAAAGAATCCAAAGAAATAATAATTTCTGTTTTACAACGCGCTGTAAAACACATTTAATGTTTTAGAAAATCATATAATTTATGTTGAAAATAAACGAACGTCGTGTATTTTATACGATATTAAATATTTGAGACAATGGGCTTATTACAATTATATAAGCGTAGGTGAGAATGGAAAATGCATACATTGTATAACTTAAGGCCATCGTGGCGCAGTGGTAGCGCGTCCGACTCTAAGCGCTTTGCTTTCGTTTTGATTATATATTCGGGTTCCACTGAGGGGAATGAATTATATTCATTTACTTGCTCTGGTAATTAGACAATGTGCGACGATAAGTTTCACTATTCTCTTCTATTTCTATTATAAGGGTGAAGCTATCTATACTAATATAATAAAGCGGAAAACTTTCTTAATTTAAACGTTAAGATCTCTGGATCTACTGGACCAGATTACTTCTGTTTTTGGATTTGTTTTTTTTGTTTTGTATGAAAGTTACATTCTTCAGCTATATGCTATATAATAAAGTGCTATAGGCTATATGACATTACGGATACCGTATATCTATGTCTTATAAATAAAAATCAAATAAATAAATCAGCTTCACGCTGTATCCCGCACACAGCAGGGTAGGCAGAGGGAACCCAGTGTTAAGACACTCCGTTCCCCACTTTCTGCCGGATTCTGGAGGCATTGCGTGTTGAGTGGCAGAACTCAACGCCGTGCTTAACCTCGACACCAGAGCGAAGAAATGGAAATATAAATTTAAGTAAATATTTCATCTCCTCGAGTGGGGATCGAACCCACAACCAGTCGGTTTTACTGGTCTGGATGACTGGCCTCTTATAAATAAGTCACAATAGAGTATTTTGTGACAAAGAATAATTGAAAATTGCAAGCTGATATTTCACCCTTCCTACGGATGACATCCTCTCAAGCAGCGACTTAGTGCTTGCACTTTCTCAGAATTCTTAAAACAAGTTGTCCATGATTGAATGTATCAATCTGTCGGCAAATGCAGCATAATAATAAAAGGATAGGTGACATGCGGGCGAAGCCGCGAGTGGGCCGCTAGTAAAAGTATAAGACAACAATAAAAATGTTTGAATTATGAGCAAAATACAAATTAAAATAAAATAATAATTATAATTTATTGGCGCAGTTTGTGGGTATAAGTTACTATATTATAATTTACCTATCCTTGATCTATGTGATAAAAGCACGGCATTAAATTTTGTTTTTTATTAATCATCTATTAAATCTTGAAATTTTCGAGACATTGTATAATCAGCGGCATAACTCAACGCCACGCTTTGTTTCACTATTAAAGCGAGCAAAAAAATATAGTCGTACCTCCGAGTTAGAATCGAACCAACAACCGTCACGGTTACTCTCAGACGCCGGTCTCATTATATTAAGTATGTAAATAAACAAAAACGTACACAAAATATCTAAATACAATCAAAACTGGCCCACATTTCAGAAAGAGTGAGAAAGTCCCATAGAAGGCTCCTACATACAGACGCGATAACAATACCTTCGCACACGTTATCAGCAAACACTAACTGTAATTTAACATACTACACTGAATTAGATTGCGATTTTTCCCATACTTGCCTGCTGGTTGCTCTGTGCGTACAAAATGAATTGTGCAATGCAAAATTACATATATACATGGATATTTGTTAGCTTTACGCTATATACTGCATCTAGTAGGATCGTCAAAGAGAACCGACACTCCGTTCGTCGTCGAGATATTGTTTGTTGAGTGGCGAAACTTATTGCCTTGTCTGTCTTGTTACCAGAGCGAGAAAAATAATTTTGGTTTGAACAATGGGAATCGAACCCACAACGGCAGTACACGTGACGGATACTATTCGCTTATTATTTATTAAAATGATTACTTAAAAACCTAAACACGCAATGCCATGTAAGTATTTCTCTTTCATTGCTATGTCATTAGCTTGGAGGATCGCAAACCTCAACGCCGCGATTTATCATGTTACTAGAGCAAATGAAAATAATTCAATCCCCCGAGCAAGAATTGAATCCACAACTAAAAGTAAATTGACAAGAGAGTCCCATCATTAAGACACCAAGTAACCAACGTCTATATAAATGATTTCCCCGTCAAATGATTCCCATAGCCGCCATACATTTATTACTACGGCGGGGGGGTCTGTTCCGGCATCGAGGTATCGACGATCGAATTGAACCGACTCAATGGCCGGATAAATACTAGCAGTTCAAAGTCGGTTAGTCGCCCTGCATAGACTAACTTGTTGTGGGATGTATAGACAATATTGTAGTTTTAAACGGAGATGGAAAATTTAAATTTCATTTTATACACATAGTTACGTGCGATATCTAGTATTTATACTTCATTTTCGTCTAAGTATATCAAAAATCTAAAGAAACCATAAGGTAAATAAGAACTCATTCAGCTTATTTGCACTACTTATTATTTCTAGCTACAGAGAGGACTTAGTGTCTAATCCCGTGCTCCTTTCTGCTACTTCATACGCTGAGAAAAAATCGAACACACAATCGTTGAACAAAGATAATAAAGCTGCAATCCACAACTTATATATCAATTTATATTTTTACAAAAATAAAATCTATTACTAACCATAAATTGAACCTTCTATACTTAACATAATCTATGGCATCCATGAACCGAGAAATGCCTGCGCGGGAGCCGCAAAGTCTGTGTATTCAACCTGTTCTTAATGGAATGCGTTTTCCTATCGCCAAGTTCCTTTAATTATTACTGTTATATTTTATCTTCACGCATCTACCGTGCTTAGAGTGAAAAATGTGGTGGACTTTTTTAGTTTTTAGATCATTGGCTTGTGCCCACCCTAAAATAGTCTAGTACCTACCCCAAAAAATATTTTAAGTAACAATTAGAATTAAAAATTGATTTATTGAAATTATTAAAAAAAACGTGTTGAGACACTCCGTTTCTCCGTCCATCCGTCTGTCTGTTTTGTGTCTGTCTGTCTGTTCTTTGATAAATATACGCCGCAACTTTAACCACCGGACTTTAATCACCCATTATTTGAGTTATTATGAATATTTTCCTGCATTATTTAAAGTAAAATGGCAATTGTGTACGATACTATGTTATTTTCATAAATACATAGGTGTGAATGTAAGTTGCTTTCTACGTTTTTAGATGAAATTGTACGTTTCTCTCTCTCGGAATGTAGGGTATTGGTTTATTGTACAGTGAAGTTTATTTAACTGTATACATATATTAATTATACAAGACAAGACGGACGATCGTAGGGGTCACTGCCGCCATAAGAAAATATTGATGAAAAATTAAATACTTCTATAAATTAAATTGAAGGGTTATCACTGAATTATTATAAAGAACTTCAGAACTTTTTAATTAACTCTTTGTAGAATTAATTGATTTCTTTTAATAAATTAACATTTATTTGCACACGTTAATGCAAAGATTTTTTACTTACATTTTATGCATATTAATTAACGCTTAGGCGGATTGTGCCTCTCTATCGCTTGTCCCGCGCTCTCTCTCGCACGCTCGCGAGAAGCGGAACGTGACAATGAGCCATGGTTTTTCGTGCGTGCAACCAGCGCTTATCGATTTATAAGACTTTATCACATTAAAACACTACAACGAAGTTATCTCAGCATTTCCAGATACAATAAATAGCTTCATGCCTTGTCCGCGTAGCAGGGTAGGCAAAGAACTTAGTGTTACGACACTCGGTCCCCCATTTTCCATATGATTTTTGAGACATTACGTATTATTATTATTTTGAGGCAGCGGAGCTCAACGTCACGTTAAAATCCGATTATCACCGCGAGAGAAACGAGCCCATTAAGGACTACGTTGAACTCGCAAGAGTAGAATGCATATTTTTATTTCCATCAACAAATAGACGTGCGAAAAGAGAAAAAACTGGCTCAGTATTAGGGGGCGGGCCAAAAAAAGCTCTATGAAACGTAAATCTATTTTGTTTAAAAGGAGTCCGTTCCGCTTAAGCATTACTCATTTTCTCTTTGGCGGCGGAGACCGAGAAGGAAAATAAAAAGAATTCAATATCTCGAGTGTTATAATGTTCGTATATTTGTAGATACTCTTTTATTACTTGTACGTATATATAGGTACATATTGTGGAATAAGCTAAGATATTATTAGCTATTTAGAAATACTAAACGGTAGCACCATCACTTATCACTGCGTATGGTCGCAATAAAAAATAACATTCAAACAAAAACTCACCAAAATACTTAGGTTTAACTTCACATTCTATTAATTATACAGCATGGAAGACGGAGGGAATCTAGTGTTAGTATATTCCGCTTCCCACAAGCTGCCCATTTTCTAAAAATTGCGTGCTGAGTGGCGGAACTCAACGTCGCTAATATGCGAGGATAAAAGAAAATTAGATTGATACAAGTAACATTTCTAATATTACACATATTTGAATGTATTTCCTTCAAATGGAACGATATTAGCATATTATTCCGGTCACCAATCAGAGCGTGTTGACTGCATTTCATTTGAGAGAACAATATGTCTGTCTGTCCGTATATAATAAGTACGTATGTATATAATTTCATGCATCATAAAAATATATGCAGATTAAGGGATATTTTGCAAGATTTTTCGTGTTCAAAAGTAAATTTAAATGGAAGTTTTGGGAGAAATATTTGTAACATCAAAGAGTATTCTTTACCTGCAACTTCTTTGTGTCAATTTCAAGACGTAAAGTGGAAAATCTCATATATATCATCATATCTCAAGATCTTTCTTGCCAAATTTCAATGTGGAAACAAAACTACTGGACATATCAGTATCCGTATCTGATACGGGATAGATCGTTTACAGTCGCACACCTACGCCCCTGCGCCACCATGGTCTCAACACCGCATTGATTTGAGAAGAAATTTATAACCATTTCTAAGATAATTTAGATTAAATTGGATCTTATGAAGCGTATTCAAAACATTGTATAACATTAGTTTCTTTGTATTTAACATTATTCTTAAGGCCCATTAGAGGTTCAAATAAAATTTGTCGTCGATTCAATGTCCAAATCGAAAGATTATGTTCGCAATGCAAGAGTTACAAAACTTTCCTTTACCTCGTCTTAAAAAGTCGTCAGCAAATTTAAAAAATACTTGTAATCTTATATCGGGTGTTTTATGGAGTAGCCTTAAATTAGATAAAATTAGGTTTATTACTTAAAAGTTTGCATTTTAGATCCAACAAATTGTTTACTTAAATTGGCTTTAAATAGTCATATATTTTGCCGTTAATATATCTGGAAAAATACATTATGTCTCGTTCTCGATTTGGAGATCAGATTGAAACTCTCAATTCGATACTCCCCAAGCTATAGGAAAAATAACAAGAAAATGTGCCGAGGTTCAGCAACCAACATCCAATGTCTTGACAATTGGGCTGAAGGTGGGGAATAGAGTCTTAGTCTAGTCTTAACCTTAGGTTCCTCCAGACGAACCTGCTGTGAGGTATATAGCGTAAAGCTAAAAAAATGTATCCACAACCGGTCAGTTTGTGTGTCACACGGCCGACCGCCGCTAATGGGACCGGTCCTCTTTATGTATTTACTGAACTGTTTACTCAAACACATGTTACAATTTGTTGCTAGCGATAACTTCTACTTTTTACTTTAAACAGCCTTTAATTGTAACCTAGTAAAATTTGTCTGTACTTTTGTTAATAAATCACGCGAAAAATTGCGGTCAGTAGTAATTTAACATAGGCATATTTGCTTTAGCTCTACGTTGTCCCGTATTCAGCAGATACAATTTCGAGACATTGCGTGTTAAGTGACAAAACTCAACGCCGCGCTTGTCTTCTTACTAAAGCTAGGAGGTAAAAATAATTCTTTTCACCGAGTGGGAATTGAACTATCTACCGTCGTTAACATTCTAACGCAGTACCACTGCGCCACGATGGCTTATAACTATTTAGGCTGATTTCTTTCTCTCAATTGTTTCGCTCAGTTTTGTATGAGCAATGTAAATATGTAGAGTCCAATATATATCTACTTAATTCAAGTCTAATAATACATGATTTATAAAAACGTTTGTTTCCATGTATTCGTTAGTCAAAGCATGACGTTAGGTTACCCAACATACCAGTTGGAAGTGCATGAGGAGCACCGTGGGTATTAGGAATGGCCTACATCTGCCAGTTGATAACTCCTATTTCTAGTTTTTGCGTATTGATCATTTGGGAAAAAAATCTAAATCATTCTAATCGACTAAAAATCAAATCAAAAGTAAAAAAATCTTAAAATGAATGCTATCCACAACTGTCAGGGTGGTCTGGTCTGGTCGACCGTACTTACTGTTAGTGGTGAGATAGAGGAAGATATCTTAACACAGCTTCCTAACACAGGAAATGAGCAAAACGTGAAGGTAAAAGAAAACTAAACTTGTATAATAACTTTCTTAGCCGACTGAACTAACATTGACAACTAAATCTATACAAATACGATAAGCAAACATGCGCTCTCTGACTAGTATGTCATGGTGTCACAGGGCCGAAGGTTCTCCTACTATCAATATATTATAAGAACAAATATTTGAATGTACTTGGACTTTTAAATAAGCTTTATGAGTCTTCATTTTGTTCAAGTGCAAGATTATTTTTAACATTTCTTTTGGATAAAATGAATGATGGATAAAATTACAGTAGTGGCGCAAGGACACAAGTGTGTGGCTGTAAACACGACAGGTTGTGGGGTTGATTCCCTCTCGAAAAAATTTCTTATCTACTAGAGCGAGAGAATAAAAATAATTCATTTTCTCGCATGAGCATCGAACCCACAACAGTAGCCTTTACAAATAAACCCTGTGCCACTGCGCGGCCCCATAACCAAAGTTCTTGGAAAAACCTCAGTTTATGTATAGTACCAATAATAATGTATCCTCAAAGATATTTTTATCGTCCAAAACAAATATTTACAAGGATAAGGACTTTGACACTATATTTCACATCTTAGTGCTTACTTTATCGGACCTTGACCGTTTGTTTGCTGAAAGAATTCTTGGGTATTTAAACTGAATATGCTTATCTTTATATTATTGAGGCCGTCTTGGCACAATGCGTCTGATTGTAAATGTGACGGTTGTGGGTTAGATTAAAATTATTTAATAAAATATTTCTAATTTTCATTTCCTTGCCTTGTTAACGAGGTAAAACGCGGGGTTGTGTTCCGCTATTTTATACGCAATGCCTCTACTCTAATGTCCTACGATACGAAGACTTACGTATTATTAAATAATATATTTTATTAATTTACCTTCAATTTACTTCATTATTTAAATAAGAAAAGTGAATATATTAAGTCGTAGGAAGTAGCTCTCTCATTTCATAATACCCTAGTTTTTTCCCGTGGAATTGTAAGCGTTGTGTATTTCCATACATGGTCGAGAGAAACTTTTCACATCCTACAATAATTTCCTTATTCAATAATTAATTAAGCACTTTTTTATTACTATTTTTACACTTTTTAAAGTGTTATTTTATACTTTTTTAAAGAAATGTGTTTTAGAATATATAAAAATTTTTACGTAGCGGGCCTTGAACCCGACACTATTAAAAGCCGTTCAAGGGCGCCAACCACTAAGCAATACTAACAACAATTTTTTATTAAACTAATGAAATATTTTTAAAATATTCATATATTAAAAATTATTTTTTGTTACTTTTTCTGTATGCAGATCTTTATGAATTTTCGCTGCCTAAAGAACATTATAAAGGAGAATGATTATAACGGAGAAATAATATTATTCTTAATATAAATTCATTAAACCTTCCAGGGCTTAAACTAACAACAATCTCATTTGGGTAACTTCCCTACTTCTGACACATATAATTATATATTTAATTATAAATTCCAAAACAATGATTGACAGGTCAAAACGTTTAGACACAAACTCGTGACAGACGGACATTCTTCTAAACTAATGTAGTGATGTCACGCAAACTTATAAACTTCTTTTATATTAGCCTTAGGCAGATATTTTTGTGTTAGATGACTTAAAATAAGGAGTAATGACAGAGAAAGTATACCATATAATTAAAAAAAATATTCTATTTTTTTCTTAGCTTACAATATTTTTTCGGGAGAATTACGCGCATCACTATTTTGTTTGAATAAAATGGAAAACCTTAATCTATGATTAGGCTCTTTATCTATTTAAAGCGTGCAGTTACCTCACAAATACACATAAAAGAAAAACTTCACATTTTTTCTACATAGCAGAGGCAGAGGGAACCTAATATTCAGAGACTCCGATCTCGACTTTCCGCCCAATTTTCGAGATATTGCGTGTTGAGTGGCGAAATAAAAAATAACTTAAATATTATTCCGAATGAGGAACGACCTCACAAACGTGCATCGTGTTTACAGTCATACGCTGTGTCACTGCGCCACGGGAGAATCTGCGGGCAAAAGCTGGTGTATACATAATTCGGTCAACTCATAGGCAAAATATGTATTTAAATGACACCTTTAAACGACAGCACCTACAAGATTGATAGTTTATTTACCCGCAATTACAATAAGATTAGGTACCTCTCGACACTCATTGCTAATAGTTGTTTAATCTTTCATCAGGTCACGTAATAGGTTCAATTTTCGTAAACTGAAGTGGGCGGTGGATTGGACAGATCTCATTATAATATTAAATGGTTTTGTATACTTACTGACAATCTATATAGAATCTAATGTAGGTTATTGTATTAGTTTTCTATTTAATTAAAGTTTGGATAACTACAGAGACGAGTCATTGGTACGAGCGTGCAACTGTAAGCTGTTGTAGGTTTCCCACTCGAGAGAATGATATATTTAGTAACGAGGCAAAACGCAATATGCAATACTCCAGAATTCGGCGGAGAGTAAGGAACGGAAGCATTTAAATGGAAACTGAGTGTCTTAACACTAGGTTTTCAAATTTCCTCTGCCTGATACGAGCTGGATATAGAGTAATGCTAGCTGGATAAAGAGAGTAAAAAATCATTAATAAATAAATGATAAATATATCGTGAACGTCATGACCTTTCCAGGTAATTTAATTATGTACATATCTATATATATACTATCTACTAACAAGAAAAAATACAAAATTAACTCTATAAAAGAATGACTTCACGGGTTCAAATCCGGGAAAAAAATATAGAGACTTTTGATATTGCAATTCTACAGGTATACCACATTATTATACATGTATTATACATTACTTATCATCTAAATCAGTTTCAATGGTAGTAGTATCACATGGTAGGCGTGTCTCACAATAGAACTTCAGCTAAGTACAGACTAACCTACTACCCTCCTTATACGCCATTAAGTAATCTACTTATACCATAAACAAAGTACAATGGGTGATCGTGAAGGATTATTTGAAACCAAATGCTATATATTTTATATTTATTAATAAGGTATAAATATTAGCACAGTGGCATAGCGACTGACTGTAAACGAGATGGGTGTAGGTTCCATTCCTACTCTTCTAAAGAGTTAATTATTTTTACACAATATCTTGAAAATTGTGCGGTGCGCGGGGAAGGGAGTGTTTGATCCGCCTGCCCTGTTATATGCGGGATACACCGTGAAGCTTAAAATAATTAGACTTACAGTATAAAATGTGATCTGTTCCACACCCACCTGTAACAACAATCAATTATTATTAGTCGTCCTTGACCGCTCAACTGTGTACATACTGATACTTGTATAGTATTTGATAATATCGTGTTTTTTGTTTAATATTCACGGCGGCAACTTTATACGCTATTTGTATAGCATAAAGTTAAAAAGAATAAAAAAATCGGACACAAAGTAAAGTAAAACAGTGTGTTTTAGCACAAATTCTCTCTGACTACTCTGTTATATGGGGGATACAATGTGATGCTGAAATGATATAAAGTTTAAAAAAAGCTTAAAAACACATTTCTCTACACCAAGTGTTACAAATGCTGTAAAATGTGCGCCTTAATTCTAGTGATTTACTGTCTGCGAAGAGTTCCACTGTTTAGATCCTGGCTCCATCATCATACCATCTCGGTGTTACCATATTACTGTATTGTCACCTAAATTACTTATAACTGTCAAGTTTTATGATGATACAATTATTACAATTGACTCAAACTAAGTTTCTTAGATTTTATTACATAGTTACAAGACCACCTATTAAAAACGTGTTAAAAGAAACATTAATAAATTATTATCAATAAAAACGTATTATCAAGTACGTATATCGTATGAATTAAAGTTGATATCCTTTCTCTAATGTTGATTTCGCTGTAGGCTGTCCGAAGGTCGACAAGGACAACCGACTCACGAGCACTTTTGGTATCGGCATATTTTCCCACAATCAAATCTAATATCCCCGTGGCTACGCACAACTAAGCATTACTATGATGTATTTAGTGTAAGGGACAGGTCGTATAATGTTCACGTGGTTCTATTAAATATAATAATTTTTACATTTACTCGTTTAAGAAAAATGTATATTTTTGAGGTAATAACTAAAAGTCTATTGATCTAATCAGTCCATTGATTAATAAAAATTTAGGATTGCAGTAGCTGGAATGAAATGTCGTAACCTAGATTTAAGATGCCGCATTAAATTTTCGAGACAATTTGTTGAGTGGCGTACTTCAACGCCACGCTGTGTGTTAATTCTAGAGAAAGAAATTCCAGAGATTTCTCATATGCTTTATTCTTATATTTGCTCTGGTATGAAAATAAAGCGAATGAGACATTTTCGAATAGGGATCGAACCCTCTATCGTCGTGTTTACAGTCAAACAGCGAGCCGTTGCTCTACGACGCGACGGCCCCATTATACTCGTATATAAAAAAGTAATTCATAAAATTTCAACATATCTCTGTACAGCCACATTGTACAATACACTAGTACCCGTTAGCTGGGAGTTAGGGCGCGGTTGGTCCTATCTGGTTAAAACTCGCTTCAAAGTAGGTAAAGAACTAGAATGTTTTATTAGAATGTAATGAAGTAATGGTTGTTTAGGTTTTACAGTTAAAATGTACCTACTATGCTATAATACTTTAGCTTCACGCTGTATTCCACATATACTCGTATCAGGGTAGGTAATGGAAGTGTTGTGCTAAGACACTTTGTTCTCCTACAGCCTATTATCACTAGAGGGAAAAAATAAAAAGAGTGTGGCGACGAGTTCTTCACCTCAAAACGCGATATGTCGTAAATTGGAGAGAAAGTAGTGATCGGACTAGGTACCCTTATCCCGCAAATGTACGATAGCGTGAAGTTAAAAAAAAAGAATCAAGATTTATGAGTATAAATTCTACATACTGTCACTAAAATATTCCCTACACAGCCAAGACCTTCACACATTTTTTCCTAGGAAAAAAATAATAAAAATTTAATAGTCTTGAACTTTGATGGGATCAGCTACTCGTGGACGATACGTAAAGGTCACTTGTCAGGAATTTTGTTGGAATAAAAAGATTCACATCTAAATTGTTTATATTTATGCTTCTGGAGTGGCAATTAAAACACCTTCGTAGTGCAGTGGTACAATGACTGGCTGCAAATGCAGTAGTTTTGGATTCAATTGAACCTTTCATTGAGAGAATATTTTTATATAAAAAATATTTTAGCTACTGCAGTCACGAGTTCCGCCACCTTATACACAATGTCACTAATATGAGTGTTACGTTTAGGTTTAAGTGAGAACCTATGATAGACATAAAGAAAAAGATTTCTGTTTGGTTTTACTCTGTATGCTGCTACAAGAAAACGAGTAAATGCTTTAAATTATTTGGGGGCCGTCGTGCACGTCGTAAACACTACGGTGTGTTGTTGTGTGTAGTATTCCCCTACTTGGAGGAATAAATTAATATATCTCATTTTTTTTTCGACTTTGAGATGTGGCAATGTCGTGGCACATACGCAAAGTAAGTTGGACTTCTCCGTTTCGAACAAGTATGAACGGAGTGGTTGATTACTAGATTACATCTGGCTATTATGCTAAATGCGAGAAATAATGTAAAGAAATAGTTATAAAAAAAATATCATAAGCCGTATTTTACTTCTCATTCAATATGGTACACATTTGAATTTCCATAAAATATATATTTTTTTTAACAAAAACTAACACATATTAACGAAAAGTCCTTGATACCATTTTACACCAGCAAACGATGTTTGAATTGCGCGAGACATTACTTTGTGTCGCCGCCGCGTGTCCGAGCTGGACCATTACACGCCTCTTTATGTATATAAAAATGCCTTATCTTGTACGTCTGTGCGCTCTTAATTTATCTTAGTGTGTCTGTTATGCATATAAATATTCTATTAAAGAGTTAAAACTGGTAGAGGCTACTGTGACGCAGTGGGACAGCGGGTGACTGTCAACGCGACAGTTAGAACCTCGATTACCGATTGGGGGAATGAATTTAGTAAACATTTAATTGCTCTGGTGACAAGACAATACGTGGCGTTAAATTTCGCCACTTAACACGCAATGTCTAGAAAATTAGGCGGTATGTGAGATCGTAGAGTCTTAAAAGTAGGTTCCCTCTGCTACCCTGTTATATTGGTTCTTCCTGTTATTTTGATATTCCATTATCAATATAAAGTGCATACCTATTCAGTTAAAGGGTTATTTTTTTATAACAAGTTAAAGGGGAAAATGATGGCACTAGGTTTACCACCTAGTGTTGTGAAAAAAAACTAACTATAGTGAAAAAAAAATCAAGTCAAATTAGACAAAGCGCAGCGTAGAGTTACGCCACTCAACACGAGATGATAGAAATAGAGTGATATAAACTAAGCTGTCAAATAAAACAAATATTAAAATCAAAAGATAGTGTTACACAAAAGAATGTTAAGTGAAAATGATGACAATACGTGAGCATCTCAGATCGACTTAAGATGGCTGATGTTACTTAAATTGCACATATTACAGTTGCTGGCTAGTGGAGCTGGAAAAAAATAATTATGCAGGCGTTTAGGGTTCCTTCGGAATATGTTGTATTGTTTGTGCCAAATAGATAAATATACAAGTGTTTATCTTTGCAATATTAATAATTATGATTTGGAGATCAGCGTGTATGGCGCAATAGCACAGTATCTGACATTAAACACGACGGTTCTAGGTTCATTATTTTAATTTCATCGCTCTGGTAAGAAGAAAAAGGGAATGTCTTAACAATAGACTCTCACTGCCTGTCTTGCTATTTGAGGGGTACAGCGTGAATCTATTGTAATTACTAACTATATAATAAAGTTGTCTAAAATTGAAAAGTATTAACATATGAAACAAACATTATAATGGCGTTTCACATGTATTTTTTGTACGTGACGAAGGCGGCACTTTGCACGCTACTCCAGATGTCGCGTGAGATCATTATCCCGCATGAATCCCAAGCATTAAGGTAAATGTATCGCGATTTAACTTTTTTGTATATTGTATAGATTGTGTAAAATTGAGGCCGTTGTGGCGCAGGAGCATAAGCGTATGACTGTAAACATGACACTTGCGGGTTCGATTTCTACTCGGGAGATACTAAAATATTTGATATTCTCATTTACTCAGCTTCAAGCTGTATCTCGTTCGTAGCACCGTGGTAGAGGGAATCTTGAGATAAGACACTCCGTTTCCAATTAGCGGAACTCAACGACTTTTAAACTTTTAATCATTATACCTGGTTGATACTGGAATCCACAACTATCACGTAAAGTGACGACGATGTCACTAAATATAATATAATAAATATTAATAATGTTACACAACACTTTACGTATCTTCAAAGAATTTTATTGCGTAATTTTAGTTTTGGAGCATACACACGTTTAAGGTGTGGACGGCAATTAATGGTATAAATTAAATTCCAAATAAGGTTTTCTGTATTTTAACATCATCGTGTTTTAGTGAAAATAGCAATTTTACATATGATGGTTGGGGGTTTGATCTGTACTCGAATGAATGTTTATAATTTTTTTATTTACTTAGTGCGAGTGGTAGTAATTTTAGTATAGATCCCTGATCCCTGATCTGGTGTGATAGAAAGTAGATGTGTGTAAAAATGGATTTCTATAAACGAAAAAAAAGATTCAATCCTATGATTATTCTGGAGGTAATGTAAAAATGGAAGAGATTACAACTTTTTCTTGCATAGTAAGGTAGGATACAAAAGGAATCTAAATGTTAAGAAACTCAGCTTTCTGGCTACTATTCAACACTCTTGTGTATCAGAGCGATGAAATGAGATGAATGAGATTGAACCCATAACCCTCGCGTTTACGCTGTCCCACGGTATCACGTTACTATTCATCTTTCCAATTTCAAAATTCCGTTCACTCCAATTCGATAACTAAACATACATTATAAAAAAACTAAACCACAAAAGACAAGTATAATTAGTTATAATTAAACAATTTTCTCGTTCAAATCCACGAATTCATGAATAATAAGTTTATAATTACATAAAAATAAGTGCACGCAAAATATTCTAGTGGTTAAACAGGAAATTTCTTAATCCGATGACATAACCCCAATGCGGACAACATCGCTGTGAGTAATGTATGAAAGTGCCGAAAACGCAGCTACTTTCTCCGCAGGTGTGACACGCCTTTATGCGTCATTGAGATGCGTTATTTATATTTATTTATAGATAAGTATTAATTAACATAAAATTTGCTATGAGATAGCCTCCGCTGTAAACGCAACGGTTGTGGGTTCCATTTCCACTCGAGGGAATAAATAGTTTTAATTCACCCTGTACTCCTAAATACTTTTTATTTAGGAATACAGGGTGAAGCTGTAAAAATATAATAATAAGAATGAATAAAGTTTTGCAATATTATGTTGAAGGATGGTCCATAAGCGCAAACTTATTCAAGATTATGCAAGCATTGTTTTGAATAACGCTTAAAATAATCTTAAAAATTATTTTAAGTGAATTCATACATATTTTATCGATTTATAATAAATATGTGGCCGTCGTCGTGGCGCATAGTAGCGCCTAACAGTAAAAGCTTATCGACTTTGTGGGTTCGATTGCCACTCGGGGTAATTTTGTTTTTCTTGGTACTAGAGCGACGAAATGAAAATATTAATAAAAAATAATTCTTTCCCCGGAGTGGGAACGAACCCACAACTATCGCGTTTCTGTCTGCTGCCTGCTGTTTTATAATAACAAAATAAAATTTACACTGAAAATAGAATTTATATAAAATAATATATTCAAGAGTTTTTATATAAATAAATTATATAGATTTGCACAAGTTCGTAAATAAAAATAAATGTCGCTTTTATACGCGAAAATAGTGAAACGTTGAAAAAATTAAGCATAAATCGATTTAAATTTAAATAATATCGATTTGTTTGGTTAACCGTTGACAATAAAACTATAGATTATAATAAAAGCTATGTTATTTGTATTATATTAGAAAATCTGGAAAGTTATATGATAGGTAGAGAAAGCTAATGATTATATTTAAAACCAAAAAAAAATTATGCCTTCGTTGCGCTGTGGTAAAGCATCTGTAAACGCGGGTTGTGGATTTGATTATCATTCGGAAAAATGAATTGTTTTCATTTTCTCGTTCTACTGGGATAAAGCATTGAGTTCCGCTACTCATGTCTCACATTTGGGAGAATAGCAAAGAACGGATTGTCTTAGCATTAGTGTCATTTCTTACATTCTGTCTACTTATCCTGCTATGTTAATCTCAATGTTAACTTCCGTTACTGAGTGGCCAACCGACAATGCACAACCGAAACTGACTGAACTTAGAATGATGAAATTTAGTGTAGGTAAATTATGAAGTGTAGGAGAGCACAACAGAGAACAGGAATACCGAATACGTCTTTTACTTTAAGTCTGACAGTTTACACAAAGTTGCGGGCGGTGACTATAATCACTATATCTTATAGTGATTCCGATAACTCGGCTATATATTTTTTTTTATTTTTAAATACAAGTTCTTAAAGCTTTATTCTATATTTAGTAAGAAAAAATATTTATTTAAGAAAACGTATAAAAAAAATTAAGTACCGGGATTTGAACCTGCGCCTCTGGACACCGTCTAAATAATACTATGATGATGTCTTAGACAGTAGTATAGCCCGCCTACGTATTGGTCACTATTTTTTATAAATTAAATATTGCTAAGATCATTGAATAAAACATTTCATCACGAAATGTGGGTCGCCTTGGCACTTATCTGGCATCTTATAATATACATTACTTCGATACTAAAGACACACCTATGTTAAATTATGTTACACATTCGAGAAAACCACATTTTTTATTGAATAAGGTATCTAATTGCTAATTGATTTTAATTCTAGCTTATTTTTACTTAAAATTGTGTACAAGTCTTTTAGTTTTAAGAAATATATCAAAAGCTGAACTTTTTATAATTTTTTTTGCTTCACGCTATATCCTGCACGTGGGTAGGTAGATAACACCTGGGAACCTAGTGTTATATTCTGTATATCTATCTGTGTATGTATACTCTGTTTCCATCAAGATACTTCCGTTCTCCATTTTCCACAGACAGTTGTTGCGCAGGCGCACACCTGTCCTGCTGCCCAATAAATGCGCAACGAAACGAAACAAAAGAAAACGAGCGGAAAACACCGAACTAAGTGTCTCGGCAATAGTTCTCACTGACTGCCTTGCCATTCTGGTAATAGAGTGAACAGCGTGACTGACAATTGAACCAAGATTACATATTTTAAAAAATATATTTCACACTTAAGAAATAAGAAGTGTTGCAAATGTATAAAGAAAAATACCTAGCGGGATTTGAACCAACGACTTGGAAACCGTCCAAGCCCTCTGACCAGTGCCACACTCTGAGTTCCTGAACCCATTCTAAAGAGCTCTGCTCTTAAAATATATAATATTTTCTAAAAAAAAAGTACTAATATTGGACGCTTCTCTACTGCACCACAATAGAGTCAAATCATCTTAGCTTTCAAATTAAACGCATTCGCAATTATAAAAACCGAAACGATCTATCAACAATCATCATTGTATGTCATTTTTAATCAACACTGATCCCATATTACTTCTGTACGTATGTAATTAACATGAACCACGAACAGCTATCGTCTGGAGTCTTTGATCTAAGCGTGAGAACTGAAATGGGTTAAGGCGAATTGCTATTTATAAAAAGAGAGCATTGTTGCGGGATAGGCAATCAGTCATGCTATTAATTGCTGTAAGAAAATTGTAGGTCTTTTTTTTAAGCTTCACGTTTTTGTTAAGACACTCTGTTCTCCGCTTTTCGTCCGCATTCGAGACGCTGCGTGTTATATGGTGAAACTCAACGACGTATTTTGTTTACTTTATATCATTATATAATATATTTAACTTATAATTTTTATTAATTTACTAACTTTAGCAATCGTCTTCAAAAATTTTAAATATTACAACAAACAGAATAAAAAACGTACAAGTATGAAGGCCAATCTACCTATCTTAACAGGGTAATGCGGCGTCGAGTACCGCCACTAAACATATAATCTCTGGCTCAAAAAGGAGCTAAAGCATGGGTTTTGACATTAGGTTATCTGGGAAATGCTTTCACACAGGGAAGTTCTCTCTGTCTACCCCAATATATGAAAAAAAAGTATATAGAGCATATAGATTCATAGTTTAAGCAAAGCTTGCCCTTAACAATGGCCACCGTGATTCAGGCACTCAAAAGAGTAATTTCGGTTGAAAATAATTGTAATTACCTACATCAGGTGCAGTCGCTGTCACTGCTGGCCGCAATCGACGGCTTGCGCAAGGTACGACTGTACCGACTCTACGAGAGTGTGCACTTGTATACGCCACCCGTCGAGAATTTATGGGTTAGAAAAGATAAACTAAATTAAAGTAATTATTAATATGATTGGTCGACGCCAGCAATTTTGCTTGTGAGGCTTGACTTTAAGACGTAAACTGGAAAATCAAGATTCATGTAGTAATCATCAATTAAAAAAAATTTCAATTGTAGAAAAGAAAATCCAGATTCGATTCCAAGCCCAATTTAAATTTGGCTTTATTAATTTCATTAACACCTTATAATAAATAGTAAATTGGTAATAAAATTTTGGCAATTTTTGTTGGGAATTCCGTTCATGATATTTATGGAAAAATATTATTTTTTAAGATAAGTAACTCGTTAAACTAAACCTCTATACAAAGATAACACATATTTTACGACTAAACGATGAAATAAATTGAGTCAGTATTTTCAGATTCCTTTATAGGCCCCCCCGATAACTCCATCAATAACGCGGCCGCATTAGCACCCAATGCTTGATGCGGCGCTCGCCGGGACACTCAGATAAGCGGCAAGAAATGCCATTTCATTTATAATGGTGTAAAACAAGGGACAGACAGAAGTGTCTTTTGATTTTTTTTAACTTCACCCTCAATCTCGCATATTAAGTAGCGGAACTCAACGCTGCGCTTTGTGGTGTTACCAGAACAGGATATAAAAATAATTAGAAAAAATTATATTAAATAAGTTTCATGCTGTATCTCGCACACAACAGTGTAGGCAGAGGGAACCTAATATTAAGACACTGCGTTCTCCATTTTACGCTAAATTCTGGAGCCATTGCGCATTGTGTGCACAGTGGCGGAACTCAACGCCGCGTATTATTAGACACCAGAGCGAAGAAATGAAAATATAAATGTAAGTAAATATTTAATTTCGTCGAGTGAGGATCGAACCCACAACCAGTGACGTTTAGAGTCACAAACTTGTGTTCCTGCGCCATGCAGTAAAAATAATTCATTCAAAAATATGTATTGTGGGTGGGATATACATAGTTAAGAACAGTGTTGTTGGTTGTACAGAAGTTTATTTATATAAAGCATACTTCAAGATAATCAGTTTAAAAATGTTTGTAGAAATATCGTCATAGCACAGTTGTATAAACTTTAACCTGATGCTATTTGATAGTAACTCTACTCAACAGAATATCTTTGTAAGGATGTATATTTAAAATATGGTTTCCCCAGACGTGCCTTCGTGGTGCAGCAGCATACACTGAAAGTGCTAGTGCTGCTGCAAAAGGTTGTGGGTACGATGCCCACTCGGACGAAGATAATGAATTATTTTCATTTTCTCACTTTGGTAGGAAAGAAACGTACGCAAATCAACGCAAAATGTATCCACACTAGAACCACGCGTGGTGAACGGAGTGTCTTAACACTAAATTCTCTGCCCACTCAGCTTGAAGCTAAAATAAAAATTATATAATATAATTCAGTCCAGATTTTGCGATCTCAAAGTATGTAAACTACCTTAAGCAAGTGTCCCAGAGCCTAAAGCGTCCGAGCGTGGGCCGCGTCCGGACACCTCGTTTGATGTATTAATAGTGCATGATACATAATAGCAGTTTTGTATTTTTTACAACCGCGATTACCTTAGCAACGTACGAGATCATCTCGCGGGGCGGTCGCAGTGATAGTTGAAGTAAAGCTTTTTAGCTAGATTTATGGTATTGATATTAATGATAACAGTAACGCAAGTTATGGCGTAGGGGCGCAAAGTGCGACTGTAACCGCGACAGGTTGTGTTCGATTCCCACTCGAGGAAATAAAATATTTACAATACATTTCATCGCTCTGATAACGAGACAAAACGTGGGGTTCACTTAACATGCAATGACTCCAGAATTCGTACTGGGAACGGAGTGTTTTAAAACGAGGCCTCTATATACATTATAGATATATACATTATTTCTTTTGCGATTACTTTTTTTATTATTATTATTTTTAGTCAATAATATGCAAAAACGTGGTACGTATTTTTTTATTATTTTTGGTGCGTTTTCTTTTTTATCTGCTACTTAAATTAGGCTTATAACTATGTACAATTACTATCTCTCGGAATTAAAGTTTTTTATCTGTATCCACATAATTAACCTAAATTGTAATATATTATGGCATTTAATTTTTTATTTAGCTTCGCGCTGTATCTAACAAGGAAGGCAGAGAGAATCTGGGAACGTAGTATTCAGACAATCCGTCTTTTAGTAACTTTTCTTCGTTGCATTTGATAAAACATATTGCACAGTTAGCTTAACGCTTGGGTGGTATCCAAGAAGCATAAGTTCAAATATGCATACATTAGTTATACAGTGATTGGTACGTCTAAGGCCTTCATGGCGCAGTGAGAAAACATCTCACTGTAAACGCCACGGTTGTGGATACGATCCTGAGTTAAAGATATAATACTTAACTCGCCATTCAACACGCAATACCTAAAAAATTTGAAGAAATAACGAAGAGTGTCTTAACACTAGATTCCTTTAGCCAACTTTGCTATGGAGATACAGCAAATGTGGTGTACAGTGAACTGAAGTGCACACTAAACACACATGGTTCATGTAATTAACGTCGTGTGAAATTGAAGTTTTATAAATGCATGTGTATTAGCGAGGCGTAATCGGTGCTCTTTCTCACTATTATGTGAGATTAAGGAAGAGAGTAGCGGTTTTTTTATATGTATAAATATAATATATACACCTAATTGAATATTCAAAGTACATATTTTGATATTTTATGCAGTTTCACACCTTTACCCGTATAGCAGGGTAGGCAAAGGGAACCTAGTGTTAAGACCCTCCGTTCCCTTCTATCCGATCTAATTCCGAGACTTGCGTGTAGAGTAGTGCTTTGTCCTGTTATCAGATAGAATAATTAAAAATAATTCATTACCTCGAGTGTGAATTGAACCCACACGCGTATTTACTGTCAAACGCTGTGTAGCTACAGAAAATTAAACAGCATAGTTATATTACCATACAGTATCTTATATAGATACTTATACTACCGATGTAATAAATCAATTTGATTTGACTTCCACTTTAGTCAAATTACTTTTACATTTGCTCATTTAACACATTGTGGTCATAAATAAGAAAGTGGAAAAGTCAATTATTCCTCGCGCTATCCTGCTGTCTGCGGGATAAAACGTGAAAACAAAACCATAGCTCTCATCTTTGTTCTAGATCACAAGCCTTCTATAATTTTTCTGAAGCGTATGCACTGTCACGTCAATTAAGTGCGTGTTTCATTGACAACACGGCAATCAGGACTAATATCACGGTAGTTCCTTTTATTTTCATTGATGTGTCGATCACGGGATGATGAGTCGGTTTTAAATTCTTTGTAATTCTATTAAAGGTATAGTAAAAGTTATTATAATTAAATTTATTTGATTATTATTTGAAATTAATTATTATATTTCTTTTAATTTAAGTGTGTATATTACAAAAATATTTATCTTGATGGAGCCAGGACCTGTATAGAGGAACTTTTCAGAGGTAACTAGTAAATTTCTATAATTTAGACTTAACTTATATCTCAATTCATAAAATATCAGTAATTCTAATCTAATTGTCACAATTGCTTGTAATTAGTACAGACTTAAGACACTCTGTTCACATAAAATTCAAAATAAATACCACAAACCCTCGGCTTCCAAAGAAGGAGAGCAACAGTTGAGAAGTGATTTTTTTCTTGCTCTGGTAATATGACAAAGATCGGTGTTGAGTTCTGCTACTTAGCACAATTCGAAATTGGGCGATGCGTTGGTAACGGAGTGTTTTAAGCCTAGGCCCCGTCAACGTGCTCTACTATAAGCGGGATACAGCGTGAAGCTATATAATATCGATTCAGAATAGAGTGTTTGAAATACTCTCTAAGCAATAAAGACAATGTGGTATCCACACACGGGCGCGAGTGTGGTCCGCGGAACAATACATACAATCTTCAATCTACCCTATTGTCTATCCGAGTACATATGGATCTAAATTATAGTACTTTTTCGTATAAAATACTAGCTTAAGCCGATCTATTATTTTATTTATAGTTTGAAGTGCTTTAAATTTTATTTTATTTTGTCACGAATACTCTACTCTTAAGGTTAATATTGGCATTATTTTGTGTATATTTTTTTTCCAAATCAAGGCAAGTTGTAAGGTACTTGAATCTACTATTAACTGTTTGAAGAGAAGAGAAGAAGAAGAAGAGAAGAAAACAAGAGCTATTTCATTAAATATCTTACATATATATATGTACAAAATAATTAAGATTTGAGTATTTCCTAATTATCGTTTTCATATTAAATGAAACCAATTTTCAATCCGGCCGGTCGTGGCGCAGCGGCACGAGGTGTGACTGCAAAACCGACTGGTTGTGGGTTCGATCCCCACTCGAGGAGATGAAATATTTACTTAAATTTATATTTCCATTTCTTCGCTCTGGTATCGAGGTTAAGCGCGGCGTTGAGTTCTGCCACTCAACACACAATGCCTCCAGAATCCGGCAGAAAGTGGGGAACGGAGTGTCTTAACACTAGGTTCCCTCTGCCTACCCTGCTGTTTGCGGGATTACAGCGTGAAGCTAATTTAATTTTTTAATTTTATTTTAATTTTCAATTACTTGTTATAATTTTCCAGCACCTTACTTTGAATTCCAAATGACAAACCAAGAGTTTGATGTGTGATTAAAAACTGTGTGACATTGAAGACAAAGATCGAATACAGAGTTATTAACGTTTATCGTATATCTATCTAAGGTGACATTTATTATATAGAATCTTGAATAAATATAGGTACATATATAATACCAGAAACAGCGCTACTTGAGCAGAAGACAAAAAACAATGAAAACCTTGCTAAAGTATAATATATTAAATTTTAAATACCAAATACAAGAGCAAGTATAAGTATGTAACTTTAAGAACTTTAAGAAACTGAAACCGAGAACTTTAAGAAAAATACTTTATAAGTCTTATTACACACAAAAAAAACATCCGTTAGCATTAGCATGGCATTTCTCTTCACAAGAATTTGAAGTCACAACCATGATAGAACAAAACCACTCCACTAATAGCGTCAACATACTTTATAATCTACCTATAAACTATTCTGAACATCATAATTATTTATAGCAATTTCATTAAAAAAGGCACTTTAATTTAGTTTAAATAGGGTAGAAATTCAATTGAGAATAGCTCTCGCGAGTATATCACCGCCCGCGGCTCCGCTCGCCATTGTTCAGCCGATCTATTGTTAATATTTTTACCAATTCTAATAGTAGTATTCAAGGCAACAAGATTATGCAACCATTTCCCATGTTGCACTAAATACATATTATGTTATAGGGCACCATACATTATCACGGTGCGAATCTTCACAGTAAGACTTTAGGGCATGTGAACAATAGGTATACAAAATGTGAAAAGGATATTTCAATTATATTTCGCTGACTTTTACCTGCGGCTTCGCCCGCTTGGTCAACATGGAAATAACTAAGGGTGGTGTGTGACACATGACATGTTCTGTGTCTGAGGCCAGTCCGAGGAAGTCTGGCTGCAAGTACAGTTGGTTGTATATATTTTTTCAATTCAAACCAGTAGTTTCTGAGATTATCGCGTTCGACCAAACAAATACTTGAGCTTTATAATATTAGCATAGATCAGTATTTTATGTACAGTCAGAAATATAAACAAAAATGAGCTTCAATAGCTTCAGGTAGTTCGCTCCGTTCCACACTTTCCGCCGAATTCTGAAGGCATTGCATGTTGAGTGGTGGAATGGTCCTGCGCTTTGCCTTGACACCAGAGCGAAGAAATGAAAATATAAATTTAAATAAATATTTCATTTAGTCGAGTGGGGATTGAACCCACGTACATAACTCATTCTTCTTCTCTCATCAAAAAAGTTTGTTTAACTTAATTAACACTCGTTGAGCTTTAACCAACTGAGTGGAGAGATAATAAAAACCTTTGCGCAAATGGGAGAACAATTATAATTTTTCATTCTCATTTCATGAAGTTGGGGATGCTCAGGGTTCTAAGAATAAACCGGGTTTTATTTTAGTAACGCATTAAACAAACGCTCAAAATATTATTTATATAATCTTAGTGCATGGTCTTTACTTTTTTTTTATAATACGAAATTAAAATTCAGAAAATCTTAGTTAAACGTATTTATATAAGTTAACGAATGACATATTTCCGCCTCCAGGGTTTCATTGCAGTAATAGCTTAGCGTTGTTCTTGTATCTTCATTACATTGTTCGTAATTGAAGCTCAAACATTGTATGAGAGGAATTTCACAATAAAGGCATTTTGGTACCACATAGTAGTAGTAGTTTTAATTGTACAGTTATATTGTCAACAATGGTCGTGGATTCTATGCTCATTTGAGACAAATACTTTCACTTGAAATTGTAACTACTCCCCCAATCTATAGGTGTTGGGTTAATTTCTCCTTAAAACCGATTGACCTATCTTCGTCTTTATATTAATGTGCTATACGTTTTATATATTAAAATAATTGAAAAATTAAAATAAATAAAAAACCGATCACAATATAACGAGATATCTCATATTTTCGTTCTGGTATCGAGAATTGCCACATCGGGCCCACAACAACGCCAATTACACTGAAGAATGTAGTATATTCACGGAATCGAATTGTTAGAGGCACACCGTACGTATCGAGTTGCGTAAGCGCAGGTTGTTTTACGTTTTTGTGTAATTCGATGAGTGTAAAGTTACTGTACGTACTGTACTTTACTTTACTTTTGCAATTTGACAATCGAAGCAATATTTTTACGTAATCTTCATAAAAATACGTTTATGTCTTTTAATAGCATATTTAAACAGAATTAATGTATTTATTTTAGTATTCTGATAGATAAGCGGCGTTGAGTTGCACTCCGTTCTCCACTTTCCGCGTGTTGGCAGAATTCATCGGTGCACTTTGTCTTCCAGAGGAGAATAATTAAAATATATCTAATCATTTCCCGAGTGGGATTCTCATCCTATCACATTTTGAGAGACCACGGTAATAGGAGGCTACAAAGGAAGATAATCATAACGTCTTTAGTTATTAAAATAGTTCTTCAGACATTATATTATAAATGTCAGTTTCCATATTTTCTAAACAAAATAAGATTTAGACCTACTATGAGCAGATGCAAGACTGGACTGATGCGTGATCGATCAATTACTGAGGAGCAATGCCTACAGTTGCCTACAGTAGGACGCGTGCTAAACTACTGTCTATGTTATAAAATAATGCGATTAAGGATTCTCTTTTAAATTTCACGCTGTATCCTGCATGTAGCAGGGAACCTAGTGCTACAACACTCCGTCAGTCGAGAGGTGGAAATCACCGCCGCGCAATTTTTTATTAGATTCACCAATAATAAAAGTTAAATATTTTGATGAGAGCTACAAAAATGTATATAAAGATGTTATTATTTTAAGTTACATAATATATGTGTAATTTTATTGGTTAACACGAATGGATAATTTGTTTTAATTTTATAATTTAGTATAAGTTTATTACTACTTACATTTTACAGCTTTTAAAAATATTTTATATGGATTTGACATAAAAATAGCAGCTTTATGCTTTTCCCTTTGACATTGCGCCTAAACTAAAGGAGAAATGAAAATAATTAATTCCTTCGAGGTGGAATCAGATGTAAAGTCGCATGGCCACAAAAAATGTTTATTAAAATTATTACATATATGTATATATAACTATTCGACTACGTAGTGTAAGCCTTTGAAAAATTTATTTTTCTCTTATGTTTTCAGTGGATACTCATATCTTGAAAATTACAGAACTGGTTTTTATAAAAAGTGACTTTTCGTTTCTGATAAATTTAAGGATAAACTAAATTGATTTTTTTTTTGACAACTGCTGTATATATACTGCCTAATTTGATTTTCGTACTTAAATTTTATCCAATTCCAAAAATATCACATACACTTGTATCTTAAAATGACAACCTCTTTTTTAGTTGACTAAATTAGCGACAAATATTTATTTACTTGCTATTCCTGCGTCTTCACCTGTAAGGGAAAGTAAATTTGAAGTTGATTTGTTTCGTCACTGTGAGTAAACCTCTTATAGGCTTAAAATTTGTTAAAATATCGATCATGCTATTCTCACTTCTTTTGTTGAAAAAATCAAAATTTTTTTTTCAAACAGACAAAAACTTAAAAATAAATGTTTTAGATTCTACTACATCGATAGATGGCTTCAAAAATACTTATTTTCATGTATCTTTCGTGTACAGACTGAATCTAGAACAGCGATCAGTTACTTTTTCATTATAAGTACAGATATATTTATTTTTCTTTTACAAGTCCCATCATTCCTCGGCAGAGTGGCAAAGATCTTAGATAAAAAAGACGCGGTAACCACAAACACTAAAAAAAGTAAATCAAAATATTTAAATATAATGCTCAAGCCTATCTCAGCATCTCGTTTAACAGATCTCTTGTCAAAGCTAGCTCTCGATATATTACAATATTCTATTTGGAATACTTTTCTTTTAGAAGTTTTAATCATTTAAGAACGTGCGCAGTGGCCGTAAGCTGACATGCCATCGCGAATTGTAATGCTGGTAGTGCGATCCATCTTAGTCGTATGAATGTTTTATTTTTAGTTTTATTTTAATTTGTTTGTTGTGGTTTTGATTGTTATGGAGAATATAATGGGTTCGTGCGCGACGTTTATTGCCTATATGATGATGTCGTTATCTATATCGTTAGTAATTTAAGCTTAGTTAGAAATCAAAGTAATATGAAAGCAATGAATGCTGAATACTAAGAAGTCAACGGCAACCTATCAAAAGAAAAGGAAAAATAATATTATTTAAGAAGCAATAGTGGTGTATTTCCTCGCTCTGATAACAAGTCAAAACGCGACGTTGGGTTCCGCCTCTGAACTCGCAATGTTTCAAAAATTTGGCGATAAGTCTTAACCGAAAGGATGTCTTAATCGAAGCCGAATAAAATAACTAAAATAGGAACTAGTATATAAACCAATAATCATATACCTTATACCTTTTATTAAGTTTTAGAAAGCTCTTACATTGAAATAAGCTTAGAAATTACCGGAGTCCAATCCACATATTAATCACATCTTTTTAAAATAAAATGGATTTATCAGGTTGTATAGCTTAAAAATATATTTGAATAAAGACTTTAAAATATTACAACTAACAACAAAATTACAAGAATTTCGGTAAAGTTATAAGAATTTAATCCCTGTCTCTAGAATGAAGATGAAAGTTCTATAGCTCATTATTTATAGAATTATTCCAAAGTTAAGTCGGCTTTCTTTCTCCAAAAGCTGTACAATGTATGTACATAAATTTCTAAGCTGTAATTGAGAATGATCTGGTCTTAATGTTACATATCAAAGCAGCTTCACGCTTTTTCGGTATAACATGGTAGTCCCGCATAGAGGGAATCTAGTGCCTTACTAAATCTAGAAAACATACGGTTACTTCTCCTGGTGCGTGTTGAGCGAAGAAATAAAAAAAAGTAATTATAATTTTTAAAATCATTCCCCGGGTGGGTACTGAACCTACAACCTGTCGCATTTACAGTCGCACGCCTGTGCCCCTGCGCCACGACTGGCTTCAACACATAAAGAACTTAGTAACGAAAATAAAAGTTATTTAGTCATACATAGCATGGTGGTATATGAACCTGCTAAACCCATTTTTTTTCTATCATGTACATTTTTAAACCATTTGAAAGTGTAAAAATACAAAATTGAACTTTATTTTATTTCAAATAGTACAGAAAATAAATAATTTTTCAAAATTGTAAAAACTTTCTAATAATATACGTAAACTCAGTTTTATAAGCCTACGTTATATTATGTTAGAGGTGATATACTATGTCGTATATTATTATAATCAGATAAACTCAAACCACTGTACGTATATTTAGATTGTTTTTGTTGATACCACTGTTAAGACAAAAAGCGGCGTTGAGTTACGCTATTAAATATGCAAAGTAACGAATTTGGGCGGGAGCTAGAGAACAAAGTGTCTTGACTGGGCTGTTAATCATGAAGAAAAACATAAAGCTTTCTCATTTTTATTAATTTTTCAAAATTTATTTTATTTTCACTGCTATTCTCATAGATTCATTGCTTGTTACGCGGCGGTACTCAACGCCGAACTTTGTCTAATTATGCGAAATATATTTAAATATAAACACACCACATTGCATATAGAACCGGCAACTACGTAAAAAAAAACAAAACGGTACAACCAAGGATTGAATTATTAATTTATCGTTCAAAAAAGCTTATTTTATAATTTTTACATACAAAAAAATACGACTTCATACAAAGAAATTACAGCATTGTTCCCGACGCGCCAGGCTCCGCCATGCACGCCCAAATTTAACCGCGATATTTTAATGTAAGTTTCTCCTGTTACAGTAAACACTTGTTATTATACTGTCCGCAGATTTATGGGAGTTATGAGATTTAAGTTCGCGCCTTCGTATTTCTTATATATTTTAAAAGAAATTGTTTTAAAAGGAACATTTTTTGGACCACGTTCGATTGTACACTGATGGTTGTGAGTTTGATCTCTACTAGGGTGGAATCATTCACCGTACTTTCGACGGACTTTAACGCCGCGCTCTCTGGTACTCTGCTATAAGGGCAGAATTAAGCTTTAAGTTTTTGTAAGGATTGTTTAATAGGACTCTACTAGGTTATACTATATTTGTATTTTTGTTAAGTGATGTATAGTTAAATTTCATTGCATATGATATAAACCTATTACAAAAATTTTGTAATATGTATGCTAGTTTCACGCCGTACCCCCAAAAAGCGGGTTACACAGAGGTTATTCAGTATTAAGACACTCCAATTCCTAATTTTCATAAAATTTTCAAAAGATTTCTTGTTTAGTGGTAAAATTCAATGCTTTGGCTACAAGAGCGGGTAAATTAATATAATCAATTTCCCGTATGGTGGCCAGCCAGAAGTGTATGGCTGTAAACACAGCCATCGTGTTTACAGCCACTGTCCCATTGCACCAGGATGCATTTCATCACGAAATTATATAATATACAAAATAATTGCTAAATCGATTTCACGCCCTGCATACAACTACATAATGCGTCTTAAACTCAAGCAAAGTGTGAGAACATTGTTATATTGTTCTATAAATATTGCGTACTTAGAGTACAAACATACTCTATGTATGTTTGTATGTATGTACATACATTTGTATGGGAAGTGTGTTATTGGTTTCATAACTCACGCCACTTAATTCGTTTGAGATAAAAAACAGTTTAAAACAATGCTTCGTAATTCCCTTAGTTATTGCGGAATGGTACTCGTAGCTTGTGTGAAGGAAAATGCGTAATATAGATGACGCCATCGTGATTCAATGAGTTCGCAGGTTCATATTTCGAGTGTGGGACGAAGTATCTTAATAGTAGGTTCCCTCTGAGTACTCTGTTATGCGGACAAAAACGTGAAGCAGCTTATGTAATTTAAGGATTTTTTTTTCCTCCAGCCTACTATATGCTGTATACAGTGTGAAGCAGCTTACTTTCTATTTCCTAAATAACGCAGTTGAGTAGCGAAATCTAATCCCGTATGTAGTCTTTTCAAGTTAACTTATAAGGGGTCCAATTATGTAGTTAGATCCAGGGCGTGAAATCGATTTAACAATTATTTTATATATTATGTAACTTACTATGCTTTTGTTGTTCACTTCTCACTTCATTAAGATATACACCGAAGTGAGAAAAAATGTTAAATAAGCCTTAATGAGATGAGATGAAATGAATACTTAATCTTTTCTCTCATCTTAAAAGTATATACTTAATCTTTTTAAATCGCTTTTATCAGGTTGACTTGTAACTTTGAAATTTTGAGTCCGATTTCCACCGCGAGCGGAGCGGACCCATTAATGACTACGCTGAACTCGCAAGAGTAAACTGCATACTTGTGTTCCCACCAACGTGTGAGCGAAGCGAAGTTATTACAAAACTCTTTGTTGGTATAAATGTAAATATAAATCAATTTCACGCTGTATCCCGCACACAGCAGGGTAAGTATAGGAAACCTAATGTTAAGACACTCCATTCCCAACTTTCTGCCGAATTCTGGTGGTATTGCGAGTTGAGTTGGTGAGGTGGTGTGGCGTAAATGTAAACCTATTTTATTTAAAAGGAGTCCGTTCCACCAGCATTACCCGCTCATTTCTCTTACGCGTTGGAAATCGGCCTAACTAAGTATCGGTCAAACTAAGAAACTGGATTAGACCCACTTGTAAATATTGTATTATTATGAAGCTTAGCAGTCATGCGTCGCTTAGGTGACGATACGATAATCTAGTAGCATCGAACTGTTCTGATGATGGAGCTGAAGAGTGGAACTCTCAAGGAAGGTTACTAGGAAACTACTCGAGTTGTGTTCATATAATATATATGTAGTTCCGAGAACATTTAATAGCACATGTAAAAATATATTTTATACAATAAAAAAAGATAACAATAAAAAATCAAACTAATAATACAACGTACCTTGCATAAATAACTGTTTAAGCCCAATTCTTGATTTATCCAAACAATGCTAAATCTGCGAACAAGTAAAATTGTTCTATTAATAAAAATATCTATGTTTATAACTTTCTTAATTATTATTTAATTTTATTTTCGATTTAGCAAAAAAATATTAATGAAAAAAATATATATGTGTATACCTATTTCTATTATAAATATTGACAATTTAAAATGCACTATTTTTAGAGTTGGAGTTTTTTTAATTAATAATTTTTTTTGGCTTTTATTTACTAATTATATTTAGAAGCTTTTTATTAATTGTATGTTTCTGTTGTCTGGCAAACAGAATTGGCTAATCAATACAAGACTCACACAGTCGAATTGATTAACTCATATTTGAAGTCGGTTAAAAGTAAACTATCAAAAGCTATAATATATTGTATACGCATAATTCAAAAGAAAACTTCGCGTGGATGAACAAACATAAAAATTAAACGATAATTTAATTACACACTTATACATCGTACGATCCCTGAAAGGCCGCAGCCCAGATTTTTTTCTTATAGACATACATATAATATATATATATATATTTGTATTACATAATTACTCGGTAACTCGACTCCGATGAAAGTAGACGGACAGGCGACCAGTTACATCAGATAAATGGAAATGAAATGATCATTTGGTATAGATGCCGGGACCTATTGATTGGCAGTTTGATACTAAATGAAGGTTGTAAGTTCGATTCCTGCTAAGAAGATTTAAAAAAGTATAGCTAAGTAAACCAGCTTTTAGCCGCAGTTTTGCCTACGTGGTCAAATAAAGTTTAATTCAAATCTTAATTTATGGAGTTTAGAGTTCACTTCACCAGTGACACGTTTAATGTAATAACTTGTGAATGCCTGACAAAAAAAACGACTTGTTATATATGGCAATTATCCCTCACCATTTTCCGCCGAATTCTGGAGATATTGCGTATTGAAATTTTAGATTAAATATTTCATTTCCTGTCCCAAGAATTACAATAGAATTTCATGCAAACGCTAGTATTTTTTAACTACGTTTACTTAGATACTTAATTTTTGCTCTCTGCTTGCTGGGATCGTAGATCTGGATATTTAATATTAAAGATCAGATTGATATTTCTAATGATTAAATTATTAGATTGATATTTCCACGCTTTATATTAACGACGATTATATTAACTGTATAAGTAATTTTATTTATTCGCAGATTTAGTCTCGTCTTGAATTAATTAAGAATTGGGCTTAAACAATTTAAGTTCGGGTCTATAATCAGGTGCACAATGTACCCACATTGTAAGAGTTGTTTGTCTTTTTCCTATAGTAGTTTGTTATACCAGTCGTCACTAGCAGCTTTATGATAAGTTCTTTGATTTTCACGATTATTACACATTTTAAATAAAACCATTTTAACTGGATTAATAGCGTATATTTGGTATTATTTATTATACATTTGGAAACCCGACGTTTCGAACACTTTGCAGTAGTCCGTGGTTACGGGTAGACTGAGGTGGCATTCGTCTGTCAGTTAACCTAATTATTATATCAAGCTACCGCCAACGAGTTCTTAATTTCCTCGCGTACTGCCCTGGATTCCTGCAGAATGAGCTGATAGTATCTTGCCCTTTGGTATGGTGGGGTTGAGACTTCAAAGAAACCCGCAGCTTTGGACCTTAAATCGTAAAATGGTAAATCTTGTTTGTTCTTTCTTTTTGTTGCGTTAATTGAATGACTTAATTATATAGAAAAAAAGATTGCCTCATCTCGACAGACGGACAGACAAACTGACAACAAAGTATTTATATAATGATCCTGTGTTTTTCTTTTATGATACGGAACCCTAAATACATATTAGCAATGACCTTAGTTTCCTCCGGCGCGGCGGGCGGGTCGGCGGCCGATCTATTACGTACATAGGTGGTTTCACTTTCCGCGCCATGTGGAATGCCGTTAATTATTTTATTCAATATTTACTTTCCAATACAACATTTACGAAAGTTTTGATTCTTATCTTTAATTTCAAATGAGTTTCATTTGTTTGATGTTTTGTTTTGAGTGTATTTGTTTTTCACTGATAGTGATAGTATTTCTTTCTTAGTTTCCTGCAGAGTATGCAGACTCAATCTAGTGTTAAGACATTTTATTAATTAGTTTTCCGCCCCATTTCCGCGACATTGCGTGTTAAGTGACGAAACTTAACGCCGCGTTTTGTCTTGTCAATAGTGCAGTAAAAAGAAAGAAATTCTTTGCCCCAAGTTAGGATTGAACTCGTTTATACATAAATGCTTTCCTAGCTTTCCGTCTATTTAGTATGATATAAGTAATATATATTTAGACCATTTTTCTAAACAATTTTCAACAGAATCATATTAATTATATGAAATTTATCAATTAACTAATGGAAAACACATTCTATATGAGTACACTATAGAGGTCACCGCGAAACTTTCATAGAAGATAATATAACTGTGAGATCCATTGAGTCCATTATTTTTAATCTTCATGCGAATTTACATACATGATGTGTTTTGGTAGCTTTAGTAGTTTCTAACAATTTAGACGTTTTTTTTAAACATTTTTAAAGTGCTATTCCACACTTAGGAAAGAAAAATACTTATTTAGAAAACGTATAAAAATTGGAACACAGCGGGACTCGAACCCGCGCCTCCTGGGGACCGACCAAGCGCTCTGACCACTTGAACGCATGGCTTAGTGGTTTCAAATTTTTATACGTTTTCTAAATAAATAATTTAGACGTTTATTTAGCTTCACACTCTATCTCGTATATAGCAGTGTAGTAATCAAATGTTAAGACACTCCGTTCCCCGCCCAATTTTTGAGACATTGCGTGTTGAGTGGAGGAACTCAACGCCGCGCTTTGTCGTCTCAACTGAGCGAAGTGTGAACATAATTAAGATGCTTCATGAATTAATTTTAAAAGTGGAAGTAGCATGGCGTAGGTCATAAAGACGAAGTTGCGGGTGGCCGCTAGTATCTTTAAAAAATATTTAAATTTGCCACTATTAGGGCCTTTTAAAAAAACATATTCACATAACAATAAAAACTTCTGGTAAAAGGATAGGTGTCGGACATGGCCACTAGAGAAGCAAATGAAATGTTTCTAAAAGGTAAGCAGGCACTTGAAACGGCCGCAAATATGAAAAAAGAATATAAGACGATAGCATTAGAGTGCCTCCAATCTCTTTATGAGATCGTTCTTGCACTTTCTGATTCGAGGTCAAGACACATAAACAATCTGGAAAAGGAAAGAGCAAGGAACGCTGCTGAGGTGATTAAGATAGAAAGAGCGCACCTACAAACTGCTC